>JARFXV010002548.1:0-38528 GCA_031761425.1 Cosmopolites sordidus
GACTTGAATCCAGGATCATTAGTGGTTTTATTCCTTTTATGACGTGAACATCCATAATAACACTGCTGCAATTTTTAATCAAATACATTATTTCGACAACAGCAAAAATGAAAAATGTATATATAAAAAGTATAAACAAGAACATATAATTTTTTTTAAATCAAACTTTAAATGAGATTTTTGTCAACAGAATATAATTTAGACTCTTGATTTTAGGGTGGGCTCAAAGCTGCCATATTAGCCGATGTAATGCAAGGACTAACCATGATTGCTGTAAGCTTTGCCATAATTGTTCAGGGTTGCGTCGAAGCCGGTGGACCCGCAAACGTCTTTTATCAAAGCAAAACAGACGGAAGACTTAATTTTTTCAAGTAAGTAGAATATATATGTTTCAAATTTAAACCAAAGAACTTAAAACAAAGAATATATTAATGTTGTTTTTTATTATTTTTGGTCCCTTTTGCTATATATTAATGTAGATGTTTAAGTTTACCGTTTCATGTCCTTCTAATTGGTCTATTTAAGTCCAGCATTAATAGATATCCATACCATAGTGTTGGCAATGACAGTTCTTCTCTAACTTCAGCATTGCATATTCGGTTAATTCTTGTTTTTATCAATTATCCAAATCAAACGTCAATATGCTTGATGAAACGTCAATATAACTTGTTGATCTGTACATTTACTTATTCATATCAGTCAACTTGTCCATTTATTTCGATGTCAAAATTTTGTTTTAGTTCTCCTAGCTTCTTTATTTTAGTTTTAAACTTATTGGTTGTAATATATGTGTGTGAGGCAATGACAAAAAGAGATGAAAAACTGCTCCGAATATTTGAGAAGAAATTATTGCGAAGATATATGGACCAACACAAGAGATTGATGAAACGTGAAAAATATGCATAGATTTAGAATTTTGAATACTTTTAAAAGGGGCACATATCGTCAGATATATATATATATATATATATATATATATATATATATATATATATATATATATAATATATATATATATATATATATATATATATATATTAGTATATATATATATATATATATATATATATATATATATATATATATATATATATATATATATATATATATATATATCTATATGTATATATATATATATATATATATATATATATATATATATATATATATATATCTATATGTATATATATATATATATATATATATCTGACGATATGTGCCCCTTTTAAAAGTATTCAAAATTCTAAATCTATGCATATTTTTCACGTTTCATCAATCTCTTGTGTTGGTCCATATATCTTCGCAATAATTTCTTCTCAAATATTCGGAGCAGTTTTTCATCTCTTTTTGTCATTGCCTCACATATATATATATATATATATATATATATATATATATATATATATATATATATATATATATATATATATATATATGTATATATATATATATATATATATATATATATATATATATATATATATATATATATATATATATATATGTATATATATATATATATATATATACATATATATATATATATACATATATATATACATATATATATACATATATATATATATATATATATATATATATATATATATATATATATATATATATATATATATATATATATATATATATATATATATATATATGTCACATACACACATACCTTTATCTTTTACCTTTAGTAAATCATAAAAGAGAGGCCGAGGTTGAAATCGAGGTTAAGACAGGCCGAGGATGGACGACATGGAGAATGACTTCAGATCAATGCACGTGAGGCATTGGAGAAGGAGAAGGAGAAAGGGCTGAATGGAAAAAATAGTCAAAATCTCAGAGTTATAGGGGCAAAATCATATATTTCCAAGGTTATTTACATAACACAGAGTACTTCTATGTGTGCAATAATGATCTAGAGCAGTTTTAGTAGGTGTGGCTATTAAATAACGAAACTGACGCTGCGACAGAAGGGGTTCGCATGCGCCAAACGCCAGCTACCAACAGCTACTTAGCGTGCAGCCTTCTCTTTCGAATGCAGTACCTCTCGCTTCTGTAAACAAATCCGTATAACCATAGCCTTCGTTCGCATTAGAGTTGTTTTTTTGTTTCGCCGAAAAAATGTTAAATGAAACAATAGAGCAACGAATTGTTGGGAAATTTTACTTGAAACTTTGAAAAACCTCTACTCAAACTTATAAATTTTTGAAAGAAGTATATGGCAATGAATGTTTGTCGCGTATACGTGTTTTTAAGTGATTTAAGTGTTTTCAAGATGGCTGAGAAGAAGTTGAAGATAATCCACGCCCGGGACGCCCTTCTACGTCAAAAACGAATGACAATATCGAAAAAATCGGTAATATGGTTCGATCTGATCATCGGTTAAGTATTCGTACGATTGCTGAAACTGCAGGAATTGACAAAGAACGTGTACCGCAAATTTTATATAGGAATTTTAATATGCAAAAAGTGTCTAAAATTCTAAAATTCTTACGTTTGCACAACAAGAAGCTTGAACAAGAACACTTAAATGTCATTGAAAATGACCCAAACTTATTGGAAAAGATAATAATATGTGATGAATCGTGATTTTTTACTTACGATCTTGAAACGAAGTGCCAATCCATGCACTGGAAAGGCTTAAAAAATCGAGAGCCAAAAAATCTCGAATCAGCAAATTAAAATTCTAAGCAATAATGATTGTTTTTTCGATATTCATAGGATTGGGTACCTTCACTGGGTTTCTGAAGATCAAACTATTAATCAATATTACTACCTTCAGGTTCTTGCTGAACTCTGAGGAGGAATAAAGAAAAAATGACCCGAATTGTGAAAGGACAAGCCATAGATTCTCCATCAAGACAATGCCGGCTTATTTCGCATTGTTTGTCAAGAAGTTAGTCCATCCGCCTTATTCAATATCTAAGATTTGAATCCGTTGAAGCTATGAAAGACAAAGCGGCACGTGTTCTGGATGGGCTGATTGATGATTTCCAGCACTGTTTCGAACAATGGAAGATTTGCATCGAGCATTGTAAGGATAGAGGAGGGGTGTATATTCAAGGTGATAATAAGTATATTTGTATAAAATCAAAATAAAATGTTTTACAGCGTCAGTCTCGTTATTTAATAGTGACACCTCGTATAATATAAGCCGAATAGAAGGGCAACAAAACTATGCATAACGGAGGTTAAATAAAAAGTTTATCCAGATGCCCAGGACCTGCTAAACATATATATCTGAAGATGAGTAGCTTTAGACACGGATACCTAAGGAAAAAATTGATATAAACACCAGCCGGATTTGAGAGTACTCACATCAAATCAAGACCATGCACGAGTCTACAAGAAAAGAAACGCGTGAAAGAGAAAAACAGAAAAATAGTAATTAGAAGTATATTATGAAATGAAACGTAATTCAAATACGAAAAAGTCTCACCCAAAGCTTTCTATTTTTCGCCGAGAGCAATTAAAAAAAGGGCCGACACAAAATTACAGCATTAGCAATTATATGGTGTTTTCTGTATGAAACAAAACCTTGGGCAAAAAATCTAAAAGTGAAATTGCTGTAAAATTGAACGCCAAAAGCTAATAAGATCCTTGTAGTCGTTTGGTCAGTGGAAACAGGCTCGACCTTTTTGCTTATTGTATTCTATTTACTTCCGCCCTTAATTATTTTTCACTCTGATTGACCGTTTTTAGGTTAGTTTCTCTTCCAAGTTTAGATGCGAAACAATTTGCACTGCCCTCTAATTATTCGTTTCAAACGTCCAAAGGAATTTTTTCAAGTCGAAATGTTAAAGTCATTGTGAAACGTTTAGAATGCAATGTAGTTTTTCGAAAAAGAAGGCATGTTATTTAAAATAAATATAACTTTTGTAATTTTCGGTAAAAACAAATAAATTTACATCAAAGGAATCTGTAATAAATACTGTTTTGGTGGATATGCATTGATTATTTAATTATGGAAGATTATGTAGGAAATATAAGGTCATTTTTGCTGTTGGGTAGAGCGGGGTTAGTTGAGCAACTGTCTATAGTTGAGGCAACAAAATAAAAATTAGGTTATTAAAAAATCATAAGAATTCAAAATCTATAATCGAAACCATCTATACCATAAAACCATCTATAATCGAAAGAACAATATTTAAATAATCTTTAAATACTTCCGTGGTCCTTATTAAGTATTTTTATACGAGTATAGTAGAAAAATTATGTTGACCTGTAATGTTTTAACGCCGAAAAAGAAATAAAGCATTCTCGGATTTTATTGGAGCACCGGACAGCAATTGGCAGTCGCGGTCTGTATTCCCCTCCCTTAACTTTTGTTGTAGGTTGCTTAGTTCTCGAGATATTTCGATTGCACAACTTGACCCTATGATCAACTAGCCCCGCTCTACCCTACACATTTCCGGAATCTCTTTGTTAAGTTCTACATCACCCTTACCAACACTTCTTATATTTCCTTCAGCTCGTCTACAGTGCATCATCGTATAGTAGACGAATTGAAAGTTACCTTTCACGAAAAAAAAAATTATGCCAAATCTGATTAAAATACATGTTTTAAACGATTATAACGAAAATAAATTTGCTCTGAGAGATATAGTTAAAAATTTTATTTGACGATATAAAAGTCACTGGATATAAAAATATAAACCTTGGAGCTATTTAACTTTTCTTTACAAATTATCAACTATATTACAATATAATTAACAAAGTTTTTCAGTTCTTCTATTGGAACCTTCAATATAAAACACTGAACTCGAACAGATTTACCACTAAGCACAAAATCACATTTTTTTAAGGATTATAATATGTATTAAAGGTTGAATCATTTCCTGTTGATGCTAACATGGTTAGCGAAACGTGCGTCGCGAAATTTAAATAAAGTGATTTGAAACACTAGTGGTTTTGATGTTGGTATGCTTAAAAAAAATCCGTTAATTTAATTTGAATTGTCGTAAAGTTAGATACATATAGGGTCAAATTTGACCCTTTCATGGTATAAGTGTGATAAAATTTAATTTTGATGATTAATAGAAAATGGGGGGTTGTAGTAATAATAGTAAGTTATTGACACAAAATGAACTTGAAAAAGATTTACAAAATATTATAGATTATGGATTGGATAGTGACAGTGAGTTTTCAGATCAATAACAGCCATAAAACAGAATCTGGACAAGAAGAAGGTGAAGAAAGTGAAAAAGGCGTAGATAATATCTCAGATAATGTAAATATCAGCGATACTCCTGATTATGAGGCAAATCAAGTTATTTTTAGAGCAAAAATAGATACAAATGGGCAAAAATTCCACCTGTCACTTCTAGAACTCGAAAACATAATATAATATGTCACTTACCAGGCGTTATTGGAGAGGAGCGGACTATTATGCCGGAAACCCCTATTCGGCCTTGGGAATGTCTTATTAGCGACGATTTATTGCAAGAAATACTCGAAAAAATAACGAAAGGGTCACTACCATGACCGTTAAATATAACAAGCACAACGTTTCTTTTCAGTATACAAACCATTTGGATATTATTGAAATGAAAGCATATTAGGGTCTATTTGGCAGGGATTTTCAAATCAAATAACGGAGATTTGGTACAAATCTCGTTACTTGATCTCGTACTCAAATGGTGCCGATTGCGATATATGTGAAACTACAATGACTTTGAACCGTTCTTATTTCTTACTTTCCGCCATGTGTTTTAATGATAAATCTACAAGACCAGTTCGTATTGCCAACGCAGACAAACTTCCTACCATATCCGATATTTTTGATATCTTCATTACTAATTGTCAATCCAACTAGAGCTATAGTGAATATCTTACTATAGGAGATGCTTATAAATTTAAGGAGCACGTGCAAATTTAGAATATACCTGAAAAATAAGCCGGACAAGTACGGAATCAAAATGTAATGTTTGGTGGACGCTAGAACACATTATCTCCTAAATGCTTCGTATGCACTATACTCGTATATACTATACTATACTTCTTATACCCTATACTCATAAAACGAATCCAAGAAAACTCTCAATTCCTATATTGGACGTGTTGACTCTTATCCCTCCAATATCTGGAACTAATAGGAATATTACTGCAGACAATTGGTTCTCCTCCTTAAAAGTAGTAAAGGAACTGAAAGAAATATAATATTACATACGTCCAAACAGTAAAAAAAATAAAAGAAAAGTGCCCCCTCAATTGCAACCTCATAAAGACAGATCCAATAATTCTTTATTCGGATTTACCAGTAATAGGACGCTTGTATATTTTGTACCAAAAAAGAATCGTGCACTTTTGTTAGTATCGTCTATGCATCACACAGATTCAATCAATGAATAACCAGATATAAACTTCTATAATAAAATAAAAAGTGGGGTAGACTCACTAGACCAACATTGAGCATGATATAAAACTTGAACAAAAATGGTTTTTGGTTATTGCCGGAGTAAATCCTAACGTAATTTTTAATGATTTACTGTGCAATAAAGTGCTGGAAAAGAGTTGCCTTGACGACGCTAGTCCAAGAACTTATTGGACCACATCTCCAATGCAGAGCCCAAGAAAAATGTTTTCTAGGAGAACTTCCGAGTATTATTTTCACAATTACTAGCCGTCGAGAATCAGAATGTATACCAGATCAAGGGAATCATGGCAAAAAGATAGGATAGTGTTAATTTTGCTCTTATTTTAAAAATCAAAAAAAGGAAAGCATAAAATATGACAATCGCTGCTGACGATATATAATGTCAGATTTCTTTGAAAACCAACAAAAATGCTCATATATATATATATATATATATATATATATATATATATATATATATATATATATATGCTAAATTACCAACCAATAAGAAGGTTCTATGCCAATTATGCATTGACAGGTAAGATTGAAAACAATATCTGTCGTTTTTTAAACGGAAAAACATAAGTTTCTATTTTTACAGACAGCATCCATACTATAATAGTATAATAATATTGTATTCAAAAAGCAGTAGAGAAACTTCTTATTTCTTGTATAATAGTATTCAAAATGCACTTATTTCTTTGTTAAATTTTTAAATATAAGAATTAATGATAATTAGTGACACATGTTCATTTTTTACATAATTAAAAATTTAAATGAGATATTTTTTATATTTTTTTTCCTTTACACATGGTACAGGAGTGGCCCTAATGTAACTCAAGAACAATACCATATTTTCAATAGAAATACTATCGCGCCCACAGAACATCAATTGAAGAAAAGCTAAAAAGGAATATTTACATTTCGTGATTCATAATGGGTTTACTGAGTTTCGATGTGATTGAACCAGCATGAATGACGTTCTTAATACGCGCTGATCGATCGCAGAGTAAAAGTAAGAGAGACTAAAGTCGAAGAGATTCACCTCTAAACACCAAATCACTTATTCAAACTTCCCGACGCACATTTCGCTGTCCATATTAGCATCATCAGAAGATGATTCAATCTGAATAGATGTGAATAAAATGGAATAGATTGAATCGTCTCCTGATAATCCTAACATGTTAAGCGAGACATACGTCGAGAAAGTTATAAAATGTTTACGAATCAACTCTTTTTCTTTTATATACAATATTCTCTAGATAATGTAGTAGTATTTCGTTTGTAAAATTAATAAACACGAAAGGGCAATAAATGGGACCAATTAGTTTCGAAACAGATGGTTTATATGGTGATTATATTAAAATTTCGTAAGAATGAATACAGTAAACATATTTTTTCTTTGAAAGAAGCAGAATGATCGTAAATATGGAACGAAACGATGCAATATATATACAAATAAACAGATGGACAAGCATACGCAAGTAGAGTGAAAAGTCACATATTTTGAAATATCAAGTTGTTTATATTTTTATGATATTTTGAAATATTATGAAATATAGAGGTTTTGATCGAAACGGTAGTCTGAAACGTTGCCATCCTCAACATGAAGATGGTTACTCGTCATTGGAACTTACTCGTCAAGAATATTTTGGTAATATAACTGCGCATGCGTTGAAAGGTAGCCTTGACATATTAGGTGATCAGTTTTTTTTTTTAATATATTAGTCAGTTTATTATGCCATGTATGTCTATATTAGTGGCTATGTTGGCTTGATATTTACAAGTTATGGTCATAAAATAGGAAGAGCGTTATTTTTGGAAAATATTACTGCTGTAAGTATCTGCCAAACAATATAACTTATCAAAATAATGTTTTCACCATTCACCATTCATAATATGATAATTTCCTTAATATATCTCCACATCGAGCAGAATTATTGGAAAAAGTCAGAAAAGGGGTAAAAATTCCAAATTTTCACGTTTATGGAAAATATGTTAGAAAAGTTCACGTCTCAGAATTGACTGGAAACTTGGCAACTTGTGTTTCTGAAGGTAGAGAAAACAAAAACCTATCAATTTTTTCATTTGGCTTGATAGTTACAAGCTATAGTAATAAAATAGGAAAAGTGTTATTTTTGGAAAAATATACCGCTGTATGTATCTGCGAATCAATATGACTTATCAAAATAATGTTTTCACCATTCGATTTGCTGTTTAATTTTACACATAACATGATAATTTCATTAATATATCTCCACGTTAAGCAGAGTTATTATAAAAAGTCTAAAAATTACCAAAAATTCCAACTTTTCACGACTCTATGTATGGAAAATATGTCAAAAAGTTCATCTCTCATAATTAGATGGAAACTTGGCAACTTATGTTTCTTAAGGTGGAGAAAACAAAAAACCTATAGGTTTTTCCATTTGACTTGATACTTAAAAGATGGAAAAAAATCGAATACGGAGCCTTCAGTAAATTTTTGGATTTGAAATGCTATTTGAAATACCTACGCAAAGTAAAGTCAAGGCGGATGCTGTTTACGAAGACTTTTCACCATCATTTTCCATCGTGAAATTTTGGGCAGCTATATATAAATAGAAGAATAAGCAGCAGAATATAAACGTGGTTGTACCAGCTTAGTTCAGGATGAATGCTCGGTGAGGCCAAAAACTGCCACCACTACCGATAACATTGAAAAAGTTAGCTAGTTTGCGATACAAATTAATAAGTTCATAATTAGGGCGCATTCACAATATTGATCCTTTCAAACATCCAGTGCACTTTAGCGTTGCACATAATTGTTACAAAGTGTAACTTTTCCAGGCACGAAGCCATCCAAATACCTGTAAACTTCCAGAAAGCAATTACAATACGAAAGTTTATTCAGTCGGTAAGGCGTTCCAAGGCGTTTGTAGCTTCAGACAATTTAATCCCGTAACGAACCCCAGTATTGAAATTCCGACCGATGCAACATTTTACCCCAGACTGCAGACGATATTCCAGAATGCAAAATATTTTGGTAAATTCCGACTGGATCTCGCTCAACGAATTAGATATAGAAAGCTTTAAATACGCATCTAATTCCGGAGTAATGGGCTGGCGAAATCTCTTCAAGAACGGCGCTGCGAAAAGGCTTTTCGGCCTGGTGGGGCTATGTCGGTTGAAATTCGAAAGACCTGGCGGTTTTACCGATATTACTTTTATCTTTTCCGGTTGAATTTTAAGTAAATGAGTTTTAGCAATTCTGAGATATACAGAGTAGTTTATTAACATTATAGAATATTTAAGCAATTAAATTTCATTTAGTTTTTCTACGAAGTAAATAATACGTTAGGCATTTATCCAATCGTGTACAGTTATGATCTTTGCGTTTTATTATTTCGGCGCATCTTTTGGCTATAGAGTTTGAAAGTATTTGATACATTTCTAATGATATCGTTTCCCATTCTTTTTCAATCACCTCCCAAAGTTGAAGTTTCTTTCTCATTTTATGTTTACCCACGCCATTCTTGAGTCATTCACAAGTTTTAAATAGGATTGAGGGTTTTAAATAGGATTGAGGTCCGGCGGTTGAGAAGGCCACGGCAATAAATTCACTTTATTGTTACTAAGAAATTGTTTCATTTACGCAGCAGTATGTTTCCGGTCATTATCCTGTTGATCAGCGGAATATTTTTTTCTGCAAAAGACAGCTTGACTCTCTGAAGAATGTCGATGTACTCATTTTGGTCCATGTTTTTTTTTAATCCAATAAATTGGTCCTACACTATCCCATGAAAAAGCTGCCCACAGCTATAAATTATAGCCTCCATGGTTTACAGTTTTAATAGTATATTTTGATAATAATTCTAGATTGGATGGTCTTCTAGCATATCGCCTACCATCGGAACCTATTAAATTCATTTGTGTTTCATCGCCCCATAAAATATTGCATCATTTCTTGATTCTCTGTTCACCATACCAACTAAACTGATCTTTATTTATGGATAACAAAGGGACTTTTCTGGCTGCTGCTGCTGAATAGGTCCTTTATCCCGGTTCATGATTTTTCTATTCGAATGCTTTCATATGCATCCAAAGCCCTATTCTTATTTACACATTTAACTAGTTTTAAATTACTAGTACCTATATTGTGGTCATATTCAATTGCATGTTGAACAATGCAAGATTTTATTTTTCTCCCATATCTAATGTGGGCAATATGATCTTTATATCTCATTAATATGGATCTTTTTGTTTGCCCAGTATACCTTTGGTCACAATCTCGACAAATAATTTCGTAAATTTCCAACTTTTTATGTTGATCTACTTTATCTTTTGGATTACCCAGAACTTCTGTTAATTCATTATATGGTTTGTACATAACCTTAATGTCCACTTTTTTCAAAATTTTGTCTAGCTCTCGTGTTAATTGGGCATCAAACGGTATTACCATCAATTTATTTTTGTTGTGATCCTTTTGAGTTAAAAATTATTTCAATAATTTTCTAAACATATGTTTTCTAATTAATTTATCTATTTCTTATTCAATCAATGTTTGTTTAAAGGATAATTGATTAATCTATTTACGATACAATTTAAACAAGCCATCTTATTTTGGAAGCTATGATTCGAATGGTTAAGAATGTATCTCGAAATGGTGGTGTTTTTTTCTAAAAATATCAAAATATAACCTATTTTTATTGTTTCTACTGACTAAAACATCCAGAAATGATAAACTATCATTTTCGAGTGTATGCGTGATTTATTATTTAAGTTATTAAGTGATTTATTATTTAAGTTATTAATAAAATCATCTAAATTTTAATTTTTTTGTATCGAAAATAAGAAAAACATTATTTGCATATCTTAATCATACCTTCGAAAAGTAACTGGATTCATCTTTCGCCTCGGTTTCAAATTTACTCATGAATAAGTTGGCTAAAAACGGTGACAGAGCATTGCACATTGCCGTTCCTTCTTTTTGTTCGTAAAACCTGTTATTAAGCTGAAAACAATTTTGCTTCATATATAATCTTGTTGAGGAGATATACTCAGAAACAATCTTGTTATTATAATCGTTTAACCCAAATAACTCTCTTAGGTATTTCAAGGCATGTGAAATCGGTACACTCGGAAACAACGATGATACGTCAAATGAAACCAAGACCGCACCATGTGTTTTTTATGACTTTTTCTATGAATTTTGTTGAGTTTGTCACAGAACAGGAAGGCAGTTGGTTTGGTAGATTTTCAAATTTTTTTGTTAAGCATCTTGCTAAGTTGTATGTTGGAGAATCAATGGCTGACACAGTTGGTCTCGTTGATTTTCCTGGTTTATGAATTTTTGGTAGAGCATACAATCTTGGCACTTTTGGGTTAGAAAAATAATGCAATTTACTTTTCAGAGAAGGAGAAATAAGGCTATTACAAGATTTCAATGTGTCTTGGTTGACTTCGTTAACCATTTTTGACAATGGATTTGTAGGTAATCGTCTACATGGACCATCTTTCCATAAATAATCAATTGTGCTTTGCTGGCATCCTGTATATGGATATGGTAGCCGGTATTGAAACTGGAATTAAACACTTACCGGAGTCTTCCAAAACTTTCGTCAGAAAGTCATGAAAAGGCAAAATTGCAAAAAATATTTCAAATAAAAGCCAAAATATGTCAAATTTTTCTAAGAATCTCAAGCGTCTGCGAGAGAAGGATTATTTTTATTTAAAAGCTGATAAGAGATATAAGGTTATAGTAATTGACAAATCTGATTACTTTGAACGTCCTTAGATTATTTTCTTTGAGATTATGCTAAATATTTAGTCTGTGCCGATAAACGAGTAATTATTGACGCCTTGGAGACAAACATAACTCGCATAATTGCGTATATAGACTGCAATTGCTTGAAAGAGTGGTCGCAAATTGGATTGACAGAATGCGCTTTGCCAGAACTAGCACCGGCGCAATAGTTTTCAAACATTAATGTCATTAAATGTTATTTCACATAAAATAATGAGTTTCAAGGCATCTAATGATATAAAATTATGGTGAGAAAAAGAGTATCTAAAGTTTTCCGATCAAACACCAAATCTTAACTATGACGATTTAAACGTCGGCAAATAATTTTCCATCTACAAAACTTAACATTATTTTAATCTGACATTAAAATTCTGTCTTCATCAAAGTTTTTCCTCGAAGTTTTGTACGATCTGTGGCTCAACTTTATTAAAATCGCACCCGAAGAAACGAATTAGAACGATTGAAAATTTCGTCACAGTAAATTTGCTTAATTTGCTGCTCCACTTTTAGGAAAATTTCGATGATAATGCGCAGTTTTCTGCGAACTGACAACAGGAAAAACTTTTCCATCGTTTTAATTAACATTTGTTTTGTGTCTGCGCTGAATATTTTGTTCTTATTGTCATGTACTGATCGATGTTTCTTTTACATTAATATAATTCTGAAAATTCAATAAAGTTTCCTGTTTTCATCCGTGTTTCCTACTTTTCCGTATTTTCTAAAGAAAGTTCATAATATTAAAGAGGTTAATTATTTTTTAATAAAAATATTGTGATTCTGGATAATAACCATTTAAGTCACGTTTATTTTTAAAAATATTCAGATAATGTGAATGAACTCAGGCTTGTTCGCGTTATTAGTAAAAAATAGAGATGTAAATCACAATAATAGAGATCTAAAATTTATGTTGTCCGAATTTCTGAAAAGCCTACCAAAAGTTTGAAAAATAAAAAAAACTCTTCCAGAAGCAATTTATTGTTAAGTATTTTTCAATAAGAATGTCAGAACTTTGAAAGGTAATAGCGACAACAGTGCCTGAAATGTAAATGTCATTTATAAATTGCGGTGCTTAGTACATTATGCCAATTTATACGAAAAGATAGACGATTCAACTGTGTGCGTTGTAACCTCTTTTCCGACGTTGCTACATCTAACGAACTACGATGTAAAAAGTACATTCTTGACATTTATTCGCTAATTACTATTATCACATGGTATACAGCTGTACTTTTAAGTGACTTCAATGTTTTATTTATTACATATTTTATTTATGTACTATAATATATTTTAAGAAATATAACTTCTCATAAGGCTCAATGTTAAAACCATGAAATTTCAAGTGTCAATATTTTTTAAAGGTTCTTTGTAGCTCCTTAAAAATTGGATCATTATCTTATCATAACCTTTTAATATGCAAAACGTCATTAAATTCTGAACGATAATTCTAAAATCGACACTACTACCTTAATGTAATGAGTTTGGAGGCATGTTGCTCTATTTGGCTTCCAAACTGCGGTCATAGGCTCAATTTTTACCAATTAACACGACACGGGGCTTACTAACTTTTGGTTTGTGCTTAACTCTCCATTCTCTGGAAATTTCTATCGACCAGCAAATGATTGACCAACTTACACAGCTTAACTAGTATCGCGACTGAATTGCCATACCTAGTAACATTTTATAACCATAGTTATTAAAATACAGTCTGACACTTTCAAGTGGTAGAGATCTCTTCATCAATGCCATGAGCAGATATATTCGGTTAACTTAAAGCTCACAAGGGTTATGATACCTGTTGTTATAAAGAAAATACTTCTTATCGAAATGATTTTTCTCATTATAATATAAAAGTCCATTTATATCAAAAATTATCTATTAAAACTAATTTCAATATGAGAACAAAATTCTAACATCGTTTTTTTTTACAATAGACACATATGACAAAGTAGCCTTTACATATTTTAATCCTTAAAAATCGTTTTGATAGCCAATTTCGTAAAGGACATGGGAAAGTAGCTATGATAGCCTTTTACTACGACAGCCCTGCACTAACTTACAATAACCGAATCCTAACCAAACACACTCTACCTCAATCCATTCTTACTATCAACATTAAATATGCAAAAACATACCCTCTTACTGCTTAAAATCCACCTACTCAACTATACAGATCGTGTCTCAAGTATAAAATAACGGTATGTAATGTGAAATTTTCACCAGGTATGTTTGTTTTAATTTTAAATTATTCAGTGCTTAATAGAAGTCTATATACATCCTGTATATTGTGCTAAAGAAGTATTCATATTAGTATAGATTAATTATATATATATATATATATATATATATATATATATATATATATATATATATATATATATATATATAATTGCAATATCTAATATTGCAAAAATTGAATAACGCACAACCAAGAGAACAAGCAGGATTTAGAAGTGGATTCGGTACAATGGATCACATCCAGGTTGTACAGCAGGTCATAGAAAGGCACAACGAATACACCATGCCACTGCGCTTGGCTTTTATCGACTACGAAAAAGCATTTGATTCCATCTCAAAGCATGCGATAATGGATACACGGCTTAGCCAAGATGTAGAGTAGAGAGCCTATGTAAACCTATTAGAATCGATATATGATGGAGCTACAGCCACAATTCACCTTGATGATCCTGAATTGGGAATTAATGTAAAACGAGGTGCACGGCAGAGTGACGCAATATCGCATATTCTTTTCTCGGCTGGCCTTGAAGAAGTATTCCGTAAAGTGGTTTGGGAACATGATGGTATAAGGATCAATGTTGCAAACTTAAACCATCTTAGATTTACAGATGATATCGTTCTCTTTTCAGAAGACCCAGAGGAGATGCAAAGACGCATACAAGAGCTGCAAAGGGCTGGCGAAACATTTAGGTTAAAAATAAATCTGAAAAGAGTCAACTTATGTTGAATAAATTCGCAGAGGACAGACAAAATTCAGTTTTAGGAAGGGATTTGGAAACTGTGGACCACTTTATATATCTTGGGCAGTGGATTTCAATGGAGGGGGATACCGGCCGGGGGATGGAACGGCGTGTTAAATGTGGCTGGCAAGCATTTGGCAGGTTCAACATATTGTTTAAGAGCAGACTCCCACTTTGTCTGAAAAGAAAAGTCTTCGATCAGTACGTCGTACCCATCATGACATACGGAAGTGAAACCTGGACACTCACATCGCAATCAATTTAAAAACTTCGGGTAGCACAAAGGGGAATGAAAAAATGTATGCTTGGCATTAGAAAACGAGACAGAAAACCCTGCGCATGGATCAGGGAACAAATGAGGGTAAGTGACATCATTGGAAGAGTAAAACAATTGAAATGGAGATGGGCAGGCCATATAGCAAGGCGATGGGACGAAAGATGGACCAAGGCAATCCTGGAGTGGATACCGCTTGATGCCAAATTTGGCACTTGGTGTGAAATTTGGAAGCGGGCTGAAGATGCCTTCATCCTGCAGTGGATCGACACGCGCTTATGATGATGATGATGATTTATATATATATATATATATATATATATATATATATATATATATATATATATATATATATATATATATATGTAGTGTTAGATTTTCTTGGCCTGCGTCCAATGAGACATCAGTAGCTGAGTGTCATCACACACCCAACCGTTGGGTTCCACAATCTCATGTGGAACACACAACCTTCGTCTCCGCCTAAATGAACACTTTTGTTGGTTGCTTGACCGGGAAGGAGCCCCATCTACCCCTGCAACTGGATTGCATATGTTTCATCTCTCGAGGTTCAGACTCGTCAGGGCGCCGACATATACCATACCATCAAGAATAGGGAGACCCTATCCTCACCCAATAAAGCAACCAACAAAAGTGTTCATTTAGGCGGAGACGAAGGTTGTTGTGTGTTCCACATGAGATTGTGGAACCCAACGGTTGGGTATGTGATGACACCCAGCTACTGATGTCTCATTGGACGCAGTCCAAGAAAATCTAACACTACATATATACGCCATCCGACGGGAGGTCGGCGAAAACATGGGTTGTTGGCTGTCGATAGGGTCTCCCTATAAATATATTATCTTAGTAATCAAAGTATTGGTCAGGGCCGTCTTTATCCGTGGGTAAACTGGGTGCATGGTACTCGGGCGGGTGCAAGCCGACCGTCATAAATACTGATAAGCATTAAATGTAACATGTGATTCTAGAGTACTAAATAAATACAATTTTGGGTTGAAAAATATTTATAATTATAATACATTTTTGGGCGCTAAATATGTTTAAGATGACGCTGGTATTGACCATTGTTAGCTATTATTTTTTCCCATTAATCTGCTAAATGGATTAGGCGCCAAAAGAACTTTTGGATTTTTGAGGCCAACCATTCGTCAAACCATATGTTTACTTCTTGAAATCCCGTACTGAATCGATCGAAATAACTACTAGTCCGGAGGTGCTAAGTCCTATGAATACGGCAGGTCGGGTAGGACGACACATATCACGTTTTCCAAATAATTTCTTACATATTTTATAATATGGGCCGAGCAATGTCATATTGAAAATGAGTTTGTCGTGTTTTCGGGCATATTCTGGTTGCTTTTCCTTCAAAGCTCGGTTCAATTTTATCAATTGTTGTGGCTATAGATAGCGATAATACCAACAAATGTATTAAGGGCCTACCGCCAGTCGGTAAGATTCTCGAGATATTTATGCTTAAGCGTAAAACCAAAGGTTGATAGCCCGAGAGAGGTGTTGACCGGGCTTTTCGGTAGCCGATGACCGTGGTTCGGAACCCACGTTAAGCAATAGGTCCAGTCGCAAAATAGCCTTCTCGGTTGCTGATGCCTCTCTAACCCTAAAATTTCGTTTTTCTATATATATATATATATATATATATATATATATATATATATATATATATATATATATATATATACATTTTCGGTCAATTATAAAATTATTATTTTGTTCAATATTTTGTTTACGTTTCAATTTAATAACAAACCATCTTCTGAGCAACTCTACAATATACATTCTTTTTATAAAAAATATAAAGATATATCTAAAACCCTACCACTATATTTAATTGAACAATTAATTTGTAAATGAATTTTTTTTTCCAATTTTCGATTGACACATTTTTGACTTTGACATATTTAGCAAATTAATTAATTAGGGTATAATATAAAACAAAAAATGCAAAGGTAAAAAATTATAAGTTAATAAAAATATAAAGGTAATAAATATATTAAAACTAAAAATATGTCAGTTGAAAATTGGAAAAAAATGTAATATTCAATTTAAAAAAATTTGAAAAAATTTATTGTTCAATTAACTATAGTGGTATGTTTTTAGATATAAATTTGAATTTTTTATAAAAATCATGTATATTGTAAACTGAAGGTAAGCAAAACAATATAACAACAATATATATATATATATATATATATATATATATATATATATATATATATATATATATATATATATATATATATATATATATATATATATATATATATATTATTCACGTATAGGCCTTGGTGGACCACGCGAAGTACAGTTAGAGGCGATTGTTGTTGTTAGCCTTCCATTGCGCTCATACTGATTTTATTCTTTCGCTGTGAGCTTTTTTCCTTTCGTCAGACCAAGTTCCTCCAGTCTTCCTACATTTTCCTCTCTGTCCAGTCTCCCAAACGTTAACCTTATGTCTGAAACAGCCTTTATTCTGAATTTCACTTTGTGTAATATTTGATATTAGGTCCTCTTTAATTGTTATATAATTCAATTGTTATTTATTTAATTTAATATATATATATATATATATATATATATATATATATATATATATATATATATATATATATATATATATATATATATATCTATTTATATAATTATATACAAAAAAAAACCTTGGGAAACTAATTTAAATGTTTTAATGTTTTTTAGTTGGAGTACTGATCTAACGGCCCGAGTTACAACCACATCTGCCCTAGTAGGTCAGCTTTTTATGTCGCTATCAATTTTTGGTTGCCAACAGAACTTCGTTCAACGATACTGCAGTATGGAATCCCAAAAGAAAGTAACAAAGTAAGTGGGAGGTTTTAGATAAGCCTTTTTTTATAGCATCAAATAAAAGGAAAATAATTAAGTCTGTGTTTATCGGCATAACGAAAAAATCTTCCTCATTACAGTTAATTGTCGAGTGCCATTTAAAAAAAAATAAAGTTACAACAGTTGATTTACGGAATGCGTCAACCAAATTTTATTAATTTTTAAAATTTTTAGTGAAACTTGAACTTGGGAATAATTTGATTCCATTACCGATATAATTTCCAATAATGGGAAGTTCACTATACTTAATGAAAATGTACATCTACTTAATGGAATTATACTCAAGCTATTTTACTAATTAAGTTTAATATTTAATTAAGTTTCATTATCTCTTGATTATGCTAACGTGGTTAATGAACCGAAACAGAGAGACTGTAGTCAGTTCCCTTCGAGTTTCAGGTTTCATTCCCATTTTATTTTCCCTTATCACCATCCTGTATCCCCCATAGTGTTTATCTCACCATGCGTTCCTGATATGAGCCATATTTCTAAAATCTTCTTGCTACTGTCTTTTTCTGTATCCCTGGTTACCTCATTTTCTCAATATATTGTTAGGAGATTAAAACAGAAATCATTCAACTCATTTATATTATGTAAACCTGCAATATATTTTTCCTTTTTTTTAAGAATAAACTAACGGGTAAAAATAAAAGCCTGTATTCTGTAAGAGGGGGTGAAAGTTGTCAGGCTGGATGTTCTAGGTTGTTCGCCCACGCATTTCCTTTCGGTAAAATCAGAAAAGTTTCAACTCGAAGATTTAACTTCGGAAACTAAAACACGTATATATCAGTTTTCTCCAGATATATATGTGTGTTCAGTTTTATTATTCCAACTTGGAAATTCAACTTTTTTTTTTGGCAAAATTGTTTAAAAAACTGAATTAAAGTTTTATTTTCTTTTGATTATTTTTGTCAACTATAGTTGGTTTACTAGTGGCATCATAAAGAAAGCGTACCTTGTGCAATTTATCATTGGAATTTTCTAGATTCTCCAAATTATAGACACAGTATACATTCGTATAAATAAGTTTAAATTCGTAAAAGTTGGAAAAATATCTCTCTAGTTATTGTATCTCTAAAGAGATTTATGCACAAGGCCTTATCCCGAAACAGCCGAATTTTTGTAAATTTTAGGCAACCAACAGCAATATGCAATCCAAGTTGACTTTTTAGTTCGAGTAAATTTCTTGAATTAAAGGCGAACGTTTTTTTACTGGGCATATATATTAGTAAAGTTTGGCATTTTTTCAAACACAGCACCATTTATATTTTTGAAAATATTCTAACGGGTTTACTACTTCGAACTCATCATTGCTTCGGTCTTTTTCATTCCAGACAATATCAGGATTATGAAAATTACTTTTACACCATTTTATATCATCTTTTTGAATTATAATATCATTGAAGTTTGCCTCATTCATTATTCCTGAAAATAACGCCAAAGGCAAATTATATTCATCGTCCCAATGGGAGTCACGAATTTAAACATTTTTTGGACCAACTTTGTCGGCTGCTACACGAACAATATCTGGTGAAGGAGTTTGAAAATCGTTTTCCTCTTCACCTTATTCATAGTCACTCAAATCCAAATTGGATGAATTCTCTAGAAAATTCAGTAAAATAGCTGTATGTGCTTCATTTACACTACATTGCTACTATGAGTTGAAGTCAATAGTAAGAAAGAATTAGGCTTTCTTTTTTTTTATAAATTTACGCGGAATTTATTTTTTTTTTCCTTGACCGCTAACAAACTTCCCTTTCGCAAGAGGCATTAGAGTTTCTAACAGAGCAGACAAAAAATCTCGAAAATTACTATGAAATTTCGTGACTGGTCCTGGTTGCGGTTGAAGTTTTAGCAGGTATTTGAGTTTCCACGGAAACATGCAATGGGTAATTATTGCCAGGTAGTTATGGAATAGTACTTTGAGTAGAGTGGGTAGTCTGATTTTGAGTTTCCGGATTAGCTTCTACAATTAATGGTATATTGGTTGTTTCTGCTGGCTTAAATAAGTGGTCTGGAAAGATATCAATATTAACAGGCCAGAGACCTGTGTTTCTCAACCCATTGGATGCGTTCTGTGTAGCTTTCAGACACTTTGATATTTCTTGGTTAAAATATATTTTCAATGGTCCATAGAAACACACATCGAGTGGCTGCATTCGGTGAGCTCAGTTTGGCAGAAGGCACAAAATAACAATGCCATTATCTTTGGCTTATGACAAATATTAAAGACTTTTAGGCCGTGACTATCAACGATAAACAACACCTTTTCTCGCACACTTGTCTTCGCATGTGATTGAAAATTATTTAACCATTTAATGCAGACGTCAGCGGTTCCCGATATCCCTATGAGTGCTTTTTCTATTAGCTCATTTTTGAAAGCTGTCCTTAACCCGGAAAGAAAATATAAATCGGAAGCATTTATACAGCAAACAACGGTCAAATGGGCTCCACCTTCAGTTCTGGCAAGGCATCCCACTGGCTTCCTACCGCTCATTGTCAGATTTTCTGAGACCTTTGAATTGTAGGAAGTCTAGATTAATATACGTTATAGATCATATTAAGTGAAAAGTTATGAATACTGATTAATTCTTCATAAGCTTTAAAAAACTTCTGAACTTGTGGTTTATTAAACGCTTAGGCCCTGGCTGCAGTATTAGGTTCTGCCTTTCGCACAAAAATATATTTATTTCTCTTAAGGAATCCTGTTAACCATTCTTGCCCAGCTCTTCCTTTTCCAGTGTTAAAGTTATGTGCAAAGCTCTTTTTTTTCAGCCAACAAAAATGCAATTTCTTATATTTCTGCACGGATCAATTCAAACAGGCCAGTTTGTATTATTTATAAATGGTCTACTGTCTTTCGACGGTCGGCAGAAATGTTAACTTAAATGTTCCTAAACCTTTTGTATTAGGTGTTAATGTTATTCAAACTTAATGATTAACGTCTCAAAGTAGATTGTGGGATACCGAAAGTTTTTGAAGCTAAAAGACATCCCATTTTGTTCTGTTTCGCAGCTTTAATGACTTCTTCATTTGATTTTTGGTTCCATAATTGCCGATCGGTCTTCCTTTTGTAGTCTCGAGTTAAAAGGTAATCTGAAATTAAATATAACATGTATTGTCCACACAGTATCGTAAACATATTTTATGTTCTGTTTTCATCTAAAACACTCTATTTTGTTTTGAAAACGACATGTTATTATTTGATTACTTATGAAGTACCAATTTAAATTCAATGAAGGAAGTATAATTATTAAAAACTTATTAAATTCTTAAAAATAAGTAAAACAACACTTCTATAAGCCGCAAACAGGTTCTCACCTACAACATGACATGCGATGACTGAGCAGGCGGTGGACTGAGTTCCGCAGATTTATAGGTGTCGCTTTTTTTTAATAAGAAAGCAATATTCTAAAGCCCGCGTATAAACAATAATTGATGAGTATGTTATTACCCACTCCGTAATGATTTTTTAAGTCTATTTCAAGCGATGAAATCAAACTAAAAGACCTAATAACCTACATAACCATTTGAGAAAAAGACTGTGATGTTCTGGTATTATAATTGAAACACTAACTATTTTTTTTTCAGAACACTCATGTACAACATTCCCGTAATTACAGTGTTGTTCAGTTTGTCATGGGTCGTAGGGATGGTTGTTTACGCCGTCTATGCCGACTGTGATCCTCTCTCGTCAGGCTACATCCAAAAATATGACGAAATTTTGCCATTTTTCGTCGAGGACCGGTTCAGTTATTTCCCAGGAATCCTGGGTTTGTTTATGGCCAGTCTTTTCAATGGGTCTCTCAGGTGAGTAGGCGATGTCCGACTTAGTATTATGATCCACATAAAAAGATTTTCGTTTCTATATCAAATAAACTAAAGATTTTTCCAATAAGAGCGTCAGAACTTTTTAACGTAAAACCGGCAACACTGAAATGTAAATATCACGCATATAATGTTGCGTTCAGTACATTTGTCGATTTAGTATGGAAGGATCCACGATTCAACAGGACGTAGAAATTGGAAATTGGTAGACGACGTCTACTTTGGGAAAAAATAATAGGCTGAATATGTATGTAAACAAACATAATTGCAGGATTTAGACCGATGAAAATCTTCAACTGATTCAGAAGTCACCCCTTCATCGTGTCAATGTTTGGTACGGTTTTTGGGCTAAAACATATAAATGACCTTATTTTTGTGAAGACAATGATGAAAATCGTGTTAATGTTAATAAGTGGAAGAAGGGGTTAAGTGAGATTTTCTGAAAAAGTCCTGTTTTGTCGTAGATAAAAAAGTTATATGCATATGTGACTTGCCCTATCAGGATTTGGCTCTATTCTACAAATCTAAGCAAATACAGACTGGTAGAAGAGGTTATCTTGTATTAAATATCAAAAATGTTACAGAAGTAGGAGCTGTGCCCATAATCCTTTCATCCAATCTAATATTTGAATTTTTAATATCACATGGCCCTTGGCGATGATACGACACCTAAATCATAACCTTAAAAATACAGGGTCATAATAGCTGTTTGATAGTTTTTGAGTTAGACTATTATTAAGTCAAATATAAAAATGTTCTCTCAAGGGCAACTTATAGTTTAAGAAGTTCAAAAGGGGTGCTACAGCAATTTGTAGAGAAACAGGAAAGAGTTATATTTTTTATTTGGAGAATGGTATTGCTTCTAAAAGCATCTGCTCGGGATGCTTATGCAAAGAAACGTGCAGATTAAAATGCAGTTATAAATTTTGCTAGGAAAAACGAAGTTTAATACTTAATAATTTTTATAGCCTTGATATAAATTCAAAATATATATTATTATTTAGAAGTATCACTCCAATGGAAGTTGCACTCCAGCGTAAAAACGGTTCTAAACATAAATCTCATTCTTTCAACAAATCAACAAATTTATGTATGTAAAAAAAACATTTTGTGCTCTGTTCTAAATTAGCTGAAAAAAAAGTGGACATCATTAAAGATAAACTAAAGTCTGGACAATCAGTTCCATGTCAAGATGCACGTGGACGACATATGACAAGGCCACATAAGATGCTGTGGAGCAGACTATTATAGATCATATTAATCAATTTCCCACAGAAGAGTCACATTATTCCAGAAACAATAATCCACGTAAAAGGCATTTGGTCCCATATTTGAATATGTCGCACATGCATAGATTATATGTTGAAAAATGCAAACAATAGAATAAACCGGGCAATTTTTTAATAAAAATAATAAACTTATGCAAAAATTTTCTCGACCAAGTTCAATTTGTCTTTTACTCACCCGAAGAGTGATACTTGCAGGAAATGTAATTCTGAGAAATTAAATATGACACACAAAGAGAATGTAAAACTAGGGTTTCAGTTAATGCCTAAAGATCGAGAAAACTCTTTAAAAAACAAAAACGAATGTTTCATAACGGTTGACTTAAAGCAGACCATGCCCTTACCTAAAATTATTACGTCAAATGCATTTTATCTAAGGCTAATTTGGTTCTATAACTTAGGCATCCACATGATCACAACTGAAGGGCACCAAAGTATAATGCAAATGTGGACTGAAGATGTAGCCGGTAGAGGTAGTGCAGAAGTTGTAAGCTCTTTATGTAATTTCGCACAAACTTCGCACAAAAAAGTAAACATGTTACAGTATGGTCCGACTCATGTTCTGGCGAAAACAAGAATTTTCATGTGATTTATTTGTACCAGTTCATGATATTGAAAGGTACCTTTGAGGTGATTGATCACAAATTTCCGGAGGTACATACGTATTTAGACTCAGATAGAGATTTTGGGCGTATAGAAAAAATCTCAGAAAACACAGTACCTTACTTACCCCGAAACAATTTATAGACATATCATTAAAACAGCATCCACAAAACAGTCGACAGTTAACGATATGGAACAGTACTTTCGTGATGTAGATAGCTTACAAACTAAAGTGGGATTGGTGAATAAAAAAAAAGAACTTACTAAATAAAAAAGTTTCATTTGGAGATGGCATAAAATGGATACGTACTGAAAAGTTTGGTAGTTACCTATAGAAGGAAATATACGATGAATACACTCCTTTCAAAAATGTGTCCTAATTTGAAAATAAGCCATTAAAAAATTATATGCCCTACTCAGATGTTGAATTTACCAGAATTCATTATAATACAGGAAACGTATCACAAAAAAAAATTGATAATATTCGAGTTCAGTTACCCTTTATCCAAGAACATAGAGGATTTTATAAAAATATTATTGGAGTGCATAGTGAAAACCCAACACAAAAAAAAGGCGTACCAAATGATTTCGTTTCATATTCGAGTACCTAATTCTATGACTTTTTGTTTATTATAGTTTTCAATTTTCTTAGGAATGCATTATTATTTTATACGTAATATTTTTTCCTGTGTTAAAAAGTCTTATTGAGGTAATTGACTTTATTGGCATGTTTATTAAACCTATTATTACTGTTAGTAAATGGAAGAAGTTATGTAAATTTAAATTAAAATGACAAAAAATAATGAATAGCTAATATTTCTAGATTCTTGAAAATAATTCACAAACTAGTTCTATTAATTAAATAAACCAAATTTGAAAATTATCTTCAGTTAAAAAATACCAATTAATTTTACTAAAATCTAATTATCTCATTTGCTTATTTTTGTAACATAACCCCTTCTTCCACTTGCCCCTTCAATTGTGAACATTATAGGCATATTGTAACATATTATATTTAGCTCGAACTAATAAATGTAGATACAAAACAATGATTTTTTTCAACAAAATGGTGCGATCTTGCCAACATCTCGCCACAAAATCGATTTATTGCTAGAAAAGTTTCTTGGGCGCGATATTTCGCGAAATGGTAAATGCCACCAAGATCTAGCGATATCACACCCTTCGACTATTTTATGTTGGATCCTGTTAAATCTCTGGTTTACGGAAATATGCATTCCACTAGATGAAGCCGATGGGGACATTAAACATTATTTTCTAAATATAGCGCTAATATTTTTCTTCAATATAAAATACCAACTGCAGGATTATCACTTCTAGTTACCATTGTGCTTCGTTTTAAAGTTGTGATACTCTTATTAATATCCTTTACTTCCCATAAAATCAAATTAGCCCTATATTATTCGAAAATTACAAAAAAAATATTGTTTCTTTCAGTTTAAACGTATCGAATATCAATTCGCTGGCAACTGTGGCTTTCGAAGACTTCATCAGGCCTTTACCCTGCCTGAAGGGAATGAACGATTCCAAACAGTTGTGGTCAATTAAAATAATAGGAATTATTTTCGCTTTTGTTATTATGGCTATGGCTTTCGCAGTTGGATTACTTGATGGTGTTATTGAATCATCTATGCTTGTGACCTCAGCTACTTCGGGACCATTACTTGGTGTGTTCATTATGGCTATGTTGATACCTTGCGCCAACTGGAAGGTATGTTATAAGAAAGTAGTTTTATTTTACTGTTATATTTTTAAGTCGCTTGTGTAGTATTGTTAGTATTAGGGATTCTAAAATATATTGCTAAACAAGCTAATAATATTACTCAATGTATGTCAACTTGAAATTCATCTGAAACATATTTTTAGAGCGTTGGTCGTGGAAGACAATAGTATTTGAATTCTTCAGACTTAAATGTCTTCCATTCTATTTCTTTATATATATATATATATATATATATATATATATATATATATATATATATATATATATATATATATATATATATATATCTATAATGTCATTTTCTGAATTTCATTAACTCTAAGCTTGCCGTAGACGTACAAACAAGGGATGGAAGCTTATTTTGTATTCGTAATGTGTAGTTTCCATTTCTTTTAATGGGAAAATTTAGTCAATTATCCATTGTGGTCAAAGTCAAAACTGCAATTTATGAAATGCCCAAGTTAATGTCTTAATATTTTGGGTTCATTTGGAACCCCCTCCCTAGTTTCCAGATCTGGCTCGCCACGATTATATATAATTTCTTAAGTTAAACAAACATTTACTCAATTTTAGACAAACAATATACGATTGCTCTTGTAAATACGTGGCTTGTAAGAAAAAAAATATTTACGGAGGTATAAAAGCCCTTCATCATTAAATCAACAACTATGTGAACGTTTAGGTTATCTTAGAAAATAAAATTGTTTGTGAAAAAAGATAAACGAATAAACCGTGTGCATGCGCCATCACTTCAATTTTTGAAAATATCTATATCACCAAAATGTATATACATAGATATATATATATATATATATATATATATATATATATATATATATATATATATATATATATATATATATATATATATATATATATATATATATATATATATATAATATAGACACGGATCACTACTTGACACGAATCAAACTTAGATGAAAATCTCGAACACTTATTCCGAAGAGGCTGCTAATAACACAGTTCGACCCTACGAAAATAAAACCAACCCTAACAGAAGAGCTTGATAAACAATTAGCACAGAACTGGCAAGAATTGAAACAAAAAATTATTAAAACAGCCTTAAAGTTGGTCCCTTTACATAAACATAGAAAACATCCGTGGTGGGATGAAATTTGCGAGCAAGCAGTATTAAGCCGAAGTAAAGCATTCAAAGATTGGAAGAGTCAAAAAACAGCAATATAACATCTTTGGAAATAAGAAAAGAAACATCGAAGCTAATTAGACAAACTAAAAGAAAATATGAAAACAATTAACTTAATGAAATAGAAAAAGATTTCCAAAGAAATAACACCCGAAACTTTTACAAAACATTCCAAACTAAATTAATAGGCTATCAACCCCAAAGTTTTTGCTTCCAAAATGAAAACGGACAATTGGCTCTAAATAACCAAGACAATTGCAAATAACTTGCGACATATCTTGACTACTAAACTGTCCTGAGCCCTTAAACAAATTACCAACACTAAACCCTAAACAAACAAACCCAGATTCATTACCACCGAATGAAGATGAAATAATTAAGCAAATCAAGCGACTTAAAAATAATAATGCTTCTGGTGAAGATGGAATCACTGCTGGACTTTTGAAATCCGCTGGTCCAGGTACAATCAAGGAAATAACCAAAATTCTACAAGAAGTTTGACGAACCGAACGGATTCCGAAAGATTGGAAAGATGCTCTAATCCATCTACTACACAAGAAAGGAGATAGAACGGATGTAAACAACTACAGATGGATATCTTTTCTCCCAGTTTGTTACAATATTCTATCTCATTGTCTACTAGAGAGAGGACAGGTACAATTAGAACCTAAAATTGGTTAATATCAAGCAGGTTTTCGACCGGGCAGATCCTGAATCTAAAGTTGATCCTAAGACATCAAAAACTGTACAATAAAAATCTCGTCTGTACATTTGTGGATTTCAAAAAAGCATATGATTATAGTGATCGCGAATCTTTATTCCAAATCTTGAAAGAACAAGGACTAGATCTGAAAACGCTGGCAATTACTAAAGCAACATTAACTAACACAAGGTCAAAAGTTATATTCATGGGTGACATTTCAGAGCCATTCGAAATTAAAATTGGAGTGAGACAAGGGGATGGACTCTCGCCACTCTTATTTAACTGTGTAATAGAAAAAGTAATATACGAGTGACGTGAAGAAAATTCGGCCCTGAATATTGACCAGCCCATTAAAATGGGGAGAACCAACATCAAAATTGATTGTTTGGGGTTTGCTGATGATCTAGCAATTTTGTCTCAAGATATATTAACAGCTCGAAAACAGATTGGAATCCTAAAAGAAACAGCAAAAAAGGTAGGAATCCAAATTTCCTTTGAAAAGACACAATACATGACCTGCAACAGACTAAGAATATCATATCTAAAAACAAAATATGGTAACATCAGACGAGTCTCTCAATTCAAATATTTAGGTGAAATAATCATGGAAAATGGGTTGGAAAAGTGGCCAATAAGGGTAGATGTCAAAAAATGGATATGGCATTGAGACACACACACAAAGTATTTACAACAAAAAATGCATTTCTAAAAGCACAAAACTGAAACATTACAACACGTTATTAAGCCAGAATATCTATATGGGACAGAAACACTCATTTTGAATAGAAGGACAGACATCGAGGACATTTAAAAGAAGGAAAGAAAAATCATAAGAAAAATCTTAGGCCCCAAACAAATAAATATACGGATATACATAGCGAAATGAGAAAAAGAAGACTTAAGTTTTACGGACACATAAAACGGATGATTCCGAGTAGGTTAACTAGACAAATAATCGAATTTTATCAAAATAGAAGTAGAGCTAAAGTAAAAATAATTAAATGGTTTGCTGCAATTAAAGAGGACCTAAGATCAGCCAATATTACATAAAGTGAAATTCAGGACAGAGGCTGTTTCAGACACAAAGCTAACGTTTGGAAGGTTGGCCAGAGAGAAAAATGTGGGAAGCTCATAGCGAAAGAATGAAATTAGTATGGGCGCAAAGGAAAGCTAACAATAACAAACTGTTCTAACTGTACTTCGCGTGTTCCCCCAGGGCCCATACGTGAATAATATATATATATATATATATATATATATATATATATATATATATATATATATATATATATATATATATATATATAAACAGCTCTAACTGTACTTCGCGTGTTCCCCCAGGGCCCATACGTGAATATATATATATATATATATATATATATATATATATATATATATATATATATATATATATATATATATATATATAACAGAAATCTTTCATCTGTACTCCAAGTACACATCTCGTCGAGACAAGTATCTCTCAGAACCGGTTAATGACCTAACAGCCATTGTCAGCTGGGCTCGAGTCTAACCCAAGCAGAAAGCTGAAAAGGAATGAAAGAAAAGGCCAAGTCAACTGGCCATGTTAATGGGGGTCGCAATCTCAACACAACTCGCGTCTTCCTACATTGAATGTTCGCAGCAGTCGAAACTATGCAATGCATTCTTCACAACCTTGATCCATAACTGATACCCACATCCAAGGTTGTGGGAAGAATGCATCGCGTAGTTCCGACTGCTGCTAACATTCACCGTATGATGGCGCGAGTTGTATTGAGATTGCGACCCGCCATCAACATGACCAGTTTACTTGGCCTGGCTCCGATCGTTTCTTTTCAGCTGTCTCCTTGCATTAGACTCAAGACCATCTGAGGACGGCTGTCAGGTCAGAAACCGATCCGGGGAGATACTTGTCTCGACGAGATAGCGACGACTGATTTAAAATGAACAGATGTACATAGAGAACGGATGAAAAATTTCCGTTAATTTAATATCTCACTCCACGACCCAACAACGCTACCTTTTGAGCATATATAAACAACGCTAAAGTTAGTACTATTCATTTTCTGTATATGAACAGGTCAGTGTATGACTAAATACACTCATAAGCGGTGATTAGGCAGGATTTCCGCTCCCTAGTTATCACTAAAGAGCCATTTAAAATTTAAGAAATTTAAATAACAAAAATCAAGCAGATGTATAAAGAATCTATTATTACCGAAACTAATAAAATTAAATATAAACAAACAAAATTTAAATAACAAGTCTTTAGATTGAACCCAAACAATTATTATAATTTTGGAAATTGTTAGGTCTACAAATTTTCCAGACATAAACATCTTACAAATCACTCCACTTAACAACTACATTATTATCTTCCAAGAACTTTCCTAAAACCCTTTTTCGTTCAACAATCCAGCCCGGAAACGATCCATCCCCATTCTACACCATCATCCCCCTCTGGCTCCACCAACGAACCGTTCGAAAACCCCTTCGAAATTTGTTAATTCTCCACTAGAAAGTTTTTTAATAGAGCGCAATCTTGGCACATTTACATTCCGAACTTTCGAAGTAACTCGGACTCCAGCTTCGTTTTGCGATCGAACAGTGACGATGAGAGAGGTAAAGGGAAAGAGTAAGAGTGGTAGTATAGTGAGAAGGGGAAGGGCGGGGCGATAGGGGTGAAATTAAACGGCTTCTCGAAAGCTCATCTGACGCATTCTCTGGCAAATTTGCGAGAAAGTTGGAGTGGCCTCGGTCCGAAGACCTTTGAAAGGCGACGCGAGAAAAACGCTGCAGGCGACTGAGAAAAGGCTCACGCTTCGTTCTGTTTAAGTGGATTTTTTGTTTTTGTGAGGCCTAATGAACGCACAAACTTGTTCGTTTGGTTTTGATTTTTGCCTTGAATATAAAATCTACCGGTAGTGTTTCGATAATAGCGTAACCTTTTTCGTTATTATGAGTGGTAGCACTGAAGATGTAAACATGTTTTACCCCATATTGTACCTATTGTTTATCTGCGATAGTTAGTTTCGAAAGTGTTAATGCATTATCTCCTGGCTTATATATATATATATATATATATATATATATATATATATATATATATATATATATATATATATATATATATATATATATATATATATATATATATATATACTGCGTCCAATGAGACAACAGTAGTTGGCTATACACACCCAACCGCTGGGTTCCACAATATCATGTGAAATACACAACAACCTGCGATGAGCAATGAGTATTCTGTAAGTTGCTTGACCGCGAGCGAGCCCCATCCATCTCTTACATTGCAGAGCAGCATATATATATATATATATATATATATATATATATATATATATATATATATATATATATATATATATATATATATATATATAAAGGCTTCCGCGGTCGGTAATATTAGAATTACTAGGTTCTCGGGTAGAACCGCGATTTAGATTTATAAAATCTCGACGTTTCGGCTTCCACTTTGAAGCCATTTTCAAGAGAACCTTGATTGATTTATTTACTCCGAGGCCTCAATCTGCCTACTCCCCAGAGTTCACAACCAGAAAAGAACGTGGACGGCGCGACCTCGGTATTAATAGGTGATGTTGTATGTGAGGCGCTCGGTTGAGGAGTGGGGGTGAGACTTTGGAATTTGGAAGAAAGCGGTTTCCATGTATTTGGAACTCTAAGACCGTCGTCCCTCTTGTTTAAGCAGTCTGAACGATTTTCGATGTCAATTGCTTCACGTATTATGCAGGGTTGGTAGGAATATATAGGTGCGATTACTTTGGCCTTGTCGAAATCTATTTTGTGACCCGTTTGTAGATGATGTTCTGCTAAAGTCGAGGAGAGATCAGATTTTCGGACGGCGAGAGAATGCTCGTATATGCGATTTTCGATACGTCTATTAGTTTGACCGATATATGATTGGGAGCAGCCCGAACAAAGAATCTCATAGACGCCATGTGACTCTTGTGGAATATTATCCTTCACTGGTCTGAAGAAACTGGATATATTTCTTTCTATTGTAAATATCGTTTCAATATTACGGGATCTAAATACGTGGCAAATTTTATCATTAACTCCATTGATGTATGGCAGAAGAACTTTGGGACTTTGGGACAGTTCTCCCCTTTTATATGACGCATGTCATAGCCGTTTTGAATTAGTGCCGTTTCTAATGAATTAAGTTCTGTTTGCCTATGTTCCATATCCGACAATTCTAGTGATCTCGTGACTAAAGTTTTGACTACCGAATTTAATTGGGATAGATAATCATATGAGCTTACATTTAGATAACGGTTTTTGTGGGTGGGTTTGCGATAAACAGAATAGGAGAAGCTTTGGTCTGGCCTTTTTGATATTAGAACGCCAAGAAAAGGGAGAGCAGAATTGTTTTCAGTCTCCATTATTGACTTTTTTGAACTTCTCGACTTTGTTTCACACCAAAGGTTCCAGTAGAAGAATTGAACCACATTTATTATCAAAATCCTCTTGATATATAAATAAAAATTAAATGCTGTTCGTTGGTAAACGTATCATTTGAGGACGGGTGGACCGATTTGGCAATTTCTTTTTAAATTTTCGTAATGGTCCGAATAAGATTTTTAGGGAAAGAAAAATTGGAAATGTTGCCCGTAAAATTGGAAAATTCGGGAAAAACTGAAAGTGCTTTTTCTATGGGATGTTTGTATGAACTGAAGACCATAACTTACGATTCGAACGATGGATATACGTAATTCTTTTTTTGTTTTGTTCGTTATGGTCTTAAAAACGTTTTCAGAAAAAAAATATTGGACAGGACAACGTTTGTCGTGTCAGCTAGTTGTGAATAAACAAATATTTTTTCTTCTTCGTATTTTTCTTTACAGAAGAGTCGTGGCTTATGAAATCTCCCGGTCACGTACTTTCCGGCTTACTTCTCGCCAGCGTTCCCCATTTTTGCCTTCCGTGGTTGCGTATTGGAGATACGTACCAGTTAGGTCTTTAATTTGGCATATCCATGTTTTTGCTGCATGATCTAGAACACTCCATCCATCCCTATATCATGCACTCGATTACTACCATCTGTGCATTTGATGTGGTCGAAGAATCTTCAGTCGTTCATGAAAAATTTGGGAAAGTCTTGTGGGTTCAATAATTGCTTCAATGACGGATGCGTTCATTCGTATGGTAGTCCACGAAATGCACAGAATCCGTAAATAAAAATGGAATTCCAATAAACAAGCAAGAAAAACTGGAGTGTTATTGAAAAAATTATCACAATTCTAATGAAATAATATCGTGAAAATATTATACGAGGGAATATCGTTCGAAAATTTCTCGGCCTGGTAGAGAAAACCAAAGATTTTATACATTTTTCAACGTAGTCATAGAATTCAATTCCAACTCCTTAACATCCTCACTAGAATGCCATTTGCCTAACTCTATAGCATTAACGGTTGCCTCAGCTTTGACCTCATACTTTGTAATGAATCTTCAGTAAACTATTTCTGCAGGTTTGGAAAAAACATTAATGCTGGGGACCAAAGTCGACGAGTACGGCGCACTTTGAAGCTTAAAGGGGGGTGGGAGGGATGAACCCTTTAGATGCCTCAAAATGAGTCATTTTTCAGAAGAGTTTTAAAGGTGACAAAATAATTGTATTATTTTAAAGTTTTAATATAATTTTATTTAATCTTTTAATAGTATGAAATTATGATTATTATTAGTTTTTATGTTATAAAACGGCTCAGTATTTTTTTTTTAATTTAAAGTTTTAGTACGATGAAACGATTAGTTTTGACTTACCGATGAATCAGCGATCCCAGGTGCATATAATAGACCTTCAGCATCTTCGAAAAGTTGGTTTTCTTCAACCTGCTGCTGTTTTGGGCTGTACCAGCTGCTTTTGTCTCGGAAAGACCCCTCCGGTTGTCTCCTTACTCGCGCCTTATCGGTGGTTTCGGCGAAAATTTTGACATATGTGCCAATAATTATACTTGCACTATACACACAAATACACTTGCACTATCACTTGTACTCGGCCCGAAACTTTCTCCGTGCTAATCAGTAAATTGATTATCTTGATAATGTCTTTTTGTAGAATTTTTCGAGCGATATTATATAAGAACATAAAAACAATATCTTAAATAAAAAATATCCTTAAGAAATGGTTATATAATAACCACGAATGACCAGCTAAATTTCCAAAATACCCCGGTATTAGATAAGATCATATTGTAGTGAATAGCTGAGATTTTACCGGCCGATATTTACATCTCTACATCTAAGGTTTGGATGCGCGGTTGCCTAACAGCTTAACGCCTCAGAGCTCATTCAAAGCAGTGCATTCGTTAAGTACTGTACATTCGCAGAACTCTCCGTTCTTTGTCTCTGTTAGACAGTTACCCACTCACTCTTTCGTCAGAGGCCAAGATGCTGGTTAAGCCATCTGCGTCGCGATATGCGGGCTTCGGCGCGTTTGACTCTACGTGCGATAACTCCGTAACCGAAATATTTTCTCTTAGTAGGTGAATATACCTCGTGATGGAATACGAGGAAAGAATTTTTAAAAATTTAAATTTGAATTTCAAGTAGAGTTGTGTGGAAAACAATATAATTTTCTGTAAAATATAGACCATGTATTGTCTTGCAAAATAAGTTTTGGTCAAAGAAAAAAAATCCTTCTTTCAATCACTAGTTAATTTTATCTAGAAGTGTGCAAAATTTCAATAAGATTGGTGCATTAGTTTTTGAGAAATCGCATTCACAGGCTTAAAAAATACAATTTCGAGAAAAACGCAATTAAAATTTTATGTGGTGTACATTTTCTTTCAGCGCATACTCGTGGTTATTTCATCCAAGTTTGATAGCCATATCGTGCAAAAAAAATTAAAAAGGTGAGATTTCTTGATGAGATTCCTTGTAAGTCCCGGCAGCGTTTAATGCAGCAAATTGATACTATTTTTGGACCAGTAGGAAGTATTTTTGGAGTAATTTTCTGAAGGAGCTGGTTCAGATTCTCATTATTATTTTGCGTGAAGCCACTAACACGCCTCTCTAAAAGCACATCTTTACTAAATTATTCATAAATGGGCTTGATAGCTGATTGGCCATGGAGCGTAATCGTACTTGAATGATGTCAGTGCCTTTGTAGCTGAAGCACGCTGCCAAGTGCATCATGAGTCAACGCTGCTCGGGCACTTTTATGCTGTGGATTTTAGTCCTATAATGAAAGCTATAATGGAGCTATAACGAAAGTAAGTTGCCCATATAGGGTCCTTCATTTTTTGTACTGGATCACAATTCCTTTTTATAGCCAGTCCGTAATAAACTGTTAATTTATAGATAAGTTTTCCTGTATTTTTTACTTTTACCAGAAAGCATTTTTTTTCTAATCGTTTGTTTACTTTTTTTCTTGTTTGACAATAGCTAAGCAGCTATCTCGACGTACATACGATGCTACCGGCCGTTCGAACCGAATGCGAAGAGTTTCAAAAGGCTCTCTCTCCTAGAGTTTTACACCGATTGACTTAAACCTTTGGGAAAATATTACTGACATGTTGTACTATTGGATAAAATTTTTAAAACAAATGGATTTTTCGGAATTTCAAAATCCATGTGACCCGTTTAGGCTGAAGCAAATATGAACTTGTTTTTATAGAAAAAAGTATAAATTAAAGTGTGAAAGTTACAGACACATCTACCATCCGTGAAAATATTAAATGTAACTTTGGCCTTGTTGAAACCTATTTTCTGACCCGTTTGGATATGGTGTTCTGCTAGAGTTGAGGAGAGATCCGATTTTCGGACGGCGAGAGAATGCTCGTATATGCGATTTTGGATGCGTCTGTTGGTTTGCCCGATATATGATTGGGAGCAGCCAGAACAAGGAATCTCATGTGGGAAAATATTACTGACATGTTGTACTATTAGATAAAAATTTAAAAACAAATGGATTTTTCGCAGTTTCAAAATCCATGTGACCCCTTTAGACTGAACCAAATATGAACTTGTTTTTATTGAAAAAAGTATAAATTAAAGTGTGAAAGTTACAGACACATTTACCAGCCGTGAAAATATTAAATGTAACTTTGGCCTTGTTGAAATATATTTTGTGTTTGATATTTTTATATTATTCGAATAATCTAAAACTAAATATATTATTAACAGAAGTATAAGTTTTTCAATTTTTTTTTACAACCATATCGCTAGCATTATATTACCTTGATTTTCATGCAATGATTCTTACTGCAGTACAAAAATTTAAATAACAAACAATTCTCAATTCAGCAACAGATATCGTTCGTATCCTTTGAAAATACAGAACAGTTGAATAAACAATAAACCCCGTAAAACCGTACATTTCCAAAGAGACTATGTGTCGTCTTTCCAGCTCAATATTTCCAACTGTCCGAATTCGAACGCTCCCTCTTTCCACCACATCGACTCATTAACATTTCATCGATACATAAAACGGACGCTCAAAGCATCCATTCCAAGTGAAAATCGCCATCTCTCCAACCGGAGCAAATGGAGGAAAACTAGACCTGTCACGGTCAGTTTACGAGCGAACCCACTAGGCAGCGCTTCCATCAACATGATATTCGTTCTGGCATTTTTGTTAAGCTTTGATTCCCCTCGAAGCTTTAATCGCTGGATGTGCGCGATCTAAACTGGAGAATAAATCTTATGATATCTGACAGGTCAATTATATAGATCAATAAAAATTGAAATGAAAATAGATTGATTCATCAGACTGAATAGAAAATGGATAATATCGAAAATAGATTTAATAACAAACGTTTTTGGTTAATAAGCTTAGATTGTGATTCCTTCTTATTTATACATACATACATACATACATTTTTAATTAATTTTATCCGTAACTCCCTTGATGTATGGCAGAAGAACTTTGGTGTTTTGGTATATTTCTCTAGTGGATTGGTTGATACGATTGGTTGACCAAATGTCAAAATTTTTCATGGCCGTTTGAATTTGTGCCATATCTAGGGAATTAACTTCTGTTTGTTTGTGTTCATTGACCACCGAATTTAATTGGGATGAATGATGATGTGATTTCGCATTTAGATAACGGTTTGTGTGGTTAGGTTTACGATATAGTGAATATGAGTGAATAGAGTGAATGATCGCCTTCGCCGAACTGTCAACCATGCGACATCACGTGTCTCTCGGGACCGGTTTCTAGCCTTTCAGCCGTCATCAGCCAAGCTCTAGACGAACGCAAGGAAAGCAGTTCGGAGAGACGATCGGGGAGAAAGGGATAAAGATTTCTGTAATATTTCCCTCCACGGTTTCGTTACACTACCTTGTGGGCATACCTGGTACTATACCCGAGGTTCCAGGCAGAATGTTACGAGCGGTCCTGACTGCTACGAGCATTCGCCGTACGATGACGTGAGTTGTGTGCGATCACGACCCGTCATTAAAATGGCCAGTTAATCTGGTCTGGCCCGGTGAATGTGGATAGATAGGATAAAATATTTCAATCGAGATGCTCTCGGATGGTAACTCTCCGTAAAATATATCCTTTTATAATCCTATCATACGGAGAGCATGATTTTCTTTAGATACAATTGCGCCCTCGCGGTTCGTAATTATTCTCGCCGAAATCTTTTTCACAGGTTTTTCATCCACTATATTATCAGCCTTGAAAAAGAGAGTCATTGTCTCGGCATTTTCGTAACGAATTGTAGATAGAAGGGGAAATTGGCCTGTCAGTTTATTCCACACTCAAACGTTTTATGTCCCAGCAAGCGTAGATATAAAAAAAGCTTGTGTGTAAGAGTAAGTACGTAAGAAGTTATACTTCTTTGGCATAATTAATAAAAAAAAACATGTCTTGACAAATAGCAATTACGTGTCATAATTTGAAAAGAAAATTATAAATTTTGTGTTATATCGGCAAGCCAGAACTTCGTCCCACGCTAAAAATACACTCTGATCTGTTTTCCCAAACGCTCCAAAAGAAGTATAACTTCCAAAATCAAATTTTAATATATCTTTTGAAATATTTATCAACTCAACATTCTCAAAATGTATTTATTTATTGTTATACAATTTTACACATAAAAATAATACTTACATAAGTATAGTCTCAAATCTGAATACACAATCTTAACAATGGAAAATAAATATATGCTTCAATATGAATGAAGTTTTATAAATATAAACTAATAGTGTAGAATGTTAGCCTCCACATATTTGTTTATAAACAACTCTTGAGAAATGGAGAAGGTCACATAATTTTAAAAAGAAAATAAATTATGTATTACATCGGTGTGCGCAACTTCGTCCCCCGCTAAAAATTCACTCTGATCTGTTTTCTCAAACGCCATAAGTATAACTTCAAAAACTACACGATCTACGCCGTGAAATGCTGCCACATAAGCAGTATTCACCAGATTTGGCTCTGAGCGATTACTTTCTCTTCCTAAACCTGATGTTTGCCTGACAAAACTAGGCTTGCTGGACCAAGATTCACTTGAAATAATAAGTTCAAAGATCAGATAACAGTTTATTTTGCACAGTTGAACAGTTCGTTTTATACTGCAGAAATTTCAAAGTTGTGACGTTGTTGGACTAAATATATTAAATAGCATAGAAAATAAATTATATTTGCCTTATTTGATGTGAATTTTTAGCACAAATTATCTTGGGAAGAGTTAAATCAATTTCGGTTGACACACCAACATCGTTAGTTCAATATGTACAGGATATTATAAAAATGTATATTATAAATAAATGTATATTATAAATTAAAAATGTATATTATAAATAAATGTATATTATAAATAAATGTATATTATAAATAAATGTATATTATAAATAAATATATATTTTAATATAAAAATTAATGTATATAAGGATTGATCTATAAGAGCTAAGA
>JARFXV010002549.1:0-20532 GCA_031761425.1 Cosmopolites sordidus
CGTGTGTGTGCGTGCGTGTGTGTGTGTGGGTGTGTGTGCGTGTGCGTGTGCGTGTGTTGTGTGTGTGTGGTTGCGTGTGTGTGTGTGTTGTGTGTGTGTGTGTGTGTGTGTGTGTGTGTGTGTGTGTGTGTGTGTGTTATCCTCAAATCTAGCTTATTTATTTTCTTGATTTTCCCTATCTATTGCTTTTCCTTCAGAAGCTCTATCAGTTTATCATGTATTACTTTATCAAAGCCCAAAAAAGGACACCCCTAGTACCAAGCGCATCTCTAAACCCATACCATGTGTGTGTCCAGCTCCTCTTCCATAAGTTGATAATTTAGATTATGTACTATTTTTGTGACCCATTAAATAGATATTTCAATGTTCTTGGTACAGTTTTGCGTGAGATTTCTTCTCATTTGCAACTGCTCCAGGTGATATATCACATATATCATTATCTTGTAGTCATTTGGGTTGCTCATCTTAACTGTTCATAATTTTTTCAGGAATATCAATATTTCTTCATTCATCCAGTCTTGTTCCTTCTTCACTTTCTAGATTTCTATTTCTATTCTATTGATCGTCTATTTTCTCTAACTTCTCGGTTTGTTTTTTCATCAATATTTGTTATGACTAATTTCAGATTAGTGTTTATTTCCTTCTGAACTTATTCTCTTATTCCATTTTCTCTGAGTTTATTAATGTTGAGTTTTCCACTGTGTTGTTTTCTTCCGTTTATCATTTTAAGAGTCTCAATTTGAATCTTGGTACTGCCGGATTATGAGCGGATCCTCGCTTGAATAGTATTTATGCATTCAAAACGTCATTTACGAAGAGTTCCTTCAATTGAAGGAACAGAAAAAAATCACACGATATCATATTAGGTAAATATTGTGTTTGTGGAATCATATTTCCTTGATTTTTAGCAAAAAATTTACGAATAATTTTTGCGCTATGCAATGGTGCAAAAACCATATTTTTTGTCTTTTTTTTGGGTTTTTCGCCACGATTTAAAACTCAAAAATATAAAAAAATATCTGTTCTTAGGTAAATAAAATTAATCATAATATAATAACACAACAGAATACCAAAAATGTGGTTTATAAAATTCCCTGCGAATGGGGTAAATTTTATATAGGTGAAATATCTGGACAGTTAGATGTTAAAATAAACGAACATAAAAATCTTCTTAGAAAAGGTGATTTTAATAAATCTAAAATTTGCCAACATGCATGGAAATCGAAACATAAAATCAACTGGAATAATTCCAAAACGGTATCAAAAGAATCTGTAATTAAATACAGAAGAATAAAAAAACCGCTGTAATTAATTTAAATAAAAATAACTGTACAGCTATGGTTTCGATAAATTTAAATTCCAAAATTGTTCCCGATTCTATATAATATAATTAAAGACGTTTAATTATTCAAATACACAATAATGACACAGCAAACCTCTCCTATATAATTTTTTGGTAGTATGTCACTGTCAGTAAAAAATATTATTGTCAATGTAAATATCATTGACATATAAAAAATATATTTACATACTATCTTTTAGTGTATTATATAGAAATTAATATAAATTATTTTTAGATTCGTTTTGAACACGGGAAGAGAAGACTTTCCGAAACGTTAACGTTCAAAAGTTTGTATTTTTTTAAGAAAATTCTGTGTTTTTTAAATTTTTTTTCGTTAGGCAAATTTATTACAGAAAAAGAGTCATTGATAAATTAGTCTCCGTTTTGTTTTTTATCCAGTGATTCTTTTATTTACATAAGAACAGATATTTTTGAGTTTTAGATCGAACCGAAAAACTCACAAAAAATATACGAACACGCCACAACCATTTAAACCTAACATAAATTATTTTAAATGGGGAAAAGAGCAGTTAACATGAATTGATTTTTAACCAACTTTGACATGGTTTTTTTCAGCTCCGTTTGTCTTTAGCGTGATAGTCGTTTGATTGTTGAACTGTTTCTGGATCATAAGCATAGATAAATGTTTTATCACCAGTAATTATGTATTTCAGAATGTCATCATCCAAAGAAAACATCTCTTCAGCAACTTCAACCCGACGATGTTTTGTAAAACACATCATTGGTCAAATTTAATTTGAAAAAGAGTTGAAAAAAACGCCCTCATTTGGCAAAAAAATGCTGTTTCACTAAGAAAAAACACCCACCAATTCTTCAACACTATCACAACAGCAAGATTAGTATTGGAAAAAATCATATCAAATGAAGAGATCTTCGCCTAAACACAACACTATTATGCAGAGTTCGACAAGTTTAATTTAAGGAGTATCTGACTTTTCACTAACCCCTCGTAAATGCTAGAAAATGATGTTTTTTTTCAAAAAAATATCTTCATGGATAATTTTCTACAAATTTAATTATTTTCTAAATTTATAAAGTGCTATTTTCCTGTTTTTTAACGAACTTGGCATATTGATAACAAGCTATTTCACCAAGGGATACTTTTTTCGGCATCTTCTTTGAAGCTTTGTCGAAGATCTTTAATCACCAGGTGACTGAAAATTGGCAAATTTTGTTGTAACCTTGTGTTTCCGCAAGTCTTTCTTTTTCTTTCGAATAGGACGCTGGCCATTCTACCGGACTTATCCGACACCCATAAATATCAGCGCCGAAAGTGGTGTTTTGACAGGTCGCCAGCCACAAAGGCCCGTAATGGGCCTTTCTGACCGGATAACTTTCAAAATAAATAAATTATAGGCTGGACAAAACGGACCAGGTAAGCTGGGGGGGTTTATCTTCGGCCTCGTTTTCTACTGTCAAACGAGCCGCTTCCTCGCCGACGAAGCCCCTTTATTTTCGGCTTCCACGCTCCGATACCTTCGATTTTTTGACTTTTTAAAATGGTTTAATAGATGCCTTCTTCATCGTCATTGAACTTAAATGGGATCAAAGTGCGGTTCTAGGTCTCTGGGGTGATTGCCTTTATTGTAATTGGATATTAGGCCCACTTTTTAGGACGCTTTCTTAAGGATTTTTTTGTACAAGTTCTTAGGATTATTGAACATCTTGTAATTGGATGTTAGTATTAAAATATAGAGAGGTGTTAAATTAAAGCTTGATATCATTTCACGGATGACTTCTTCGTGAAACTGTGAGTGTATTACTGAAAAATATTGATACCATGGTTGCTATTTATGTATTCGGAATTGGCAACAATGGTGTTGCTAGGCGACATCTGACATATACATCGTAAAGTTTGGCATTGTTGATTGAATACATACTCAGAACGTTGTGTCGTACGGACGCTATTTGTGTTTTTTAGTGACCTGAAAATTTCATCTCAGTCAAAAAATGGAATTAACTCGTAACAGTTTTTGTGCGATGATTTACTACGACTACCGCCTGGGAGTATCTCAATAACAGTGCTTCGATCAACTCACTTCAACTTTTGGCGATGAAGCACCATTTACAACCACTTTATATCACTTATTTAGTGAATTCAATCATGGCCATCATTCGCTCACGGACGAATTAAAAGAAGGTCGTCCAAAATCGGTTGTTGTGCCAGAAAGCGACAAGAGAAACCATATGTCGGTATCCTGATGAGTCTAACCACCAACATACGAAACATGTGACCGCCAATGTAAGGAAAGGGTGAGCCTCTCTCCCGGTCACGCAACTTACAGAATGTTCATATAAATATATATATATATATATATATATATATATATATATATATATATATATATATATATATATATATATATATATATATATATATATATATATATATATTATATATTTATTTGTGGATCAGACCTTGACGTGGTAAAGGGGTTTGAGTAGGGCAATGAAGTTTTGAGTTATGCCGTTTGGAGTCTATGCTCCTGGGAGGGTTACCCCTAGCGGACAGGTCAGGCAAAATCTGCCAATGCGTCATTCAGTTGAATAAAAAGTTTAAGCTTCAAATCGTCCAAGCTCATGCACCAACTATAAGCCATAGAGAGGAGGAAATTGAGGCATTTTATGATGATGTGGCTCAACTTTTAGAGAAAGAGAAGTGTAGGTATAAAATCCTGATGGATGACTTTAATGCTAAAATCGGAAAAGCAAGCAACTGGCCCATATGGAAATGGTGAGCGGGACAATATAGGTGACAGGCTGGTTGGCTTTGCTGAAGGACAAGAATTCTATATTATAAATTCGTTTTATAAGAAGATCAACAGAAAATGGACATGGAAAAGTCCATCTGGACTCACCAGTGAAATTGATTACATCATGTCAAACGATAAAGCAATATTTTGCAATTGTACTGTACTTAACCATTTTAATGTGGGAAGTGACCACCGAATGGTACGAGCAAAGATTAGGATAAACCGGCCGAAAAAAACGCGAAAAAATGATAAGATCAAAAGGTGGCAGAGTGGATTCTGGGAAGCTACTGGAGAGGGGCTGAGATTTTGAAATTACTTTGTCGAACCGCTTTGCTATGTTACAAGACCCATGGGAGAGGGAAATTACAGACCAATATAAAGAAATCGCCAACAATGTGCTTGAAACGGCGGCTTCAATAGCGCCTGAAGATAAATGTTTCAAAGACTCAAAAATTTCCAATGAGACCATTAATTTAATGAAAAAAACGCCGGACTATTCACTATGTAAAAAAATACGCAATATATTTTTCAGCACCAAACAAACATCTGTATCTATCTAAAATAATCATTTATCGGCGTCAAGAAGTTGTAATATTTTTGTAGAATAAGTATAAATAGTGTAATCATATTAAAAATATTTAAAGCAAAAGGAAAATAGTTTTCCGCGCTCCACCTAATAATAATTCCTCATTTCGTCAATGTCAACAAGCATCTCCCAAAACGGTTTCTGGGCTTATGCCGTGATCAGTGGAGCTGTACGTTCAGAGCTAAACGTTCGAGCTGAACGTTCGGAAACCAGCTGAATAAATGGCCAAAGGTACGACCGTATATATCGGCTTCTGCGGATGAAGTCTCAATTAGTATGCTAGGCCAGCTTACGCCATCCGCAACAGTCAGACTGTGCGAAAAGTTGCATGAAAATGTTGCATGAAAAAGTTGCAGGTGGAAATGTTTCCCCTGCACCTCGTGATAATTGCTCATTTCTTCAGCAACCCTCTTGCAATTATTCATGCTCACCCGGTATCTAAATAGAGCCTGGGCGGGTCACAAATGGTTTTGCGCAGTCTGACTGTAGCGGATGATCTCCACCTAATAGCGTGAGCTACATAATATTGAAAACTTCATCCGAAGGAGCCGTCATATACAGTGGCGAACAATATCAATACTATGCGCAAACTAAGCACCACCATCCACAAGATTTTACATAAACATCTATCCGTGAAATAGATTTGTGTGCGTTGGATCCCGCATAACTTGACAACCACTAAAAAAAAAGCTCGTGTCGATGGGTGCAAAGAAATGCTCAAAGAATACAATCGCAATGCATCAAAAGCCGTGTATAATATTTACACAGGTAAAGAATCTTGGAGCCCAGAAGTAAACAGCAGTCGACTATATAGGTCTTTCAAAATGAGCCAAACCCCACAAAAAATGCTAACGCAAGAAACACTTTGATGCAAATAGTCGCCTGTCTTTTTGGGAGAGGCATGTGGCTACAGTGCCACCAGAGAATCGTAGAACGTTAGGTTTGAATGGTACACAACCATTTGTTTGTCAGAAGTCTTTGTAGAAATAAACAAAACAACCAACGACGCATGGTTATACTTCACCATAACAACGTGATCTTTCATACATCGGACCAACCTATGCGCAATTATATTACCAGAATATTTTTGCCGACTAACGCCATCTTCATGTTGGGGCGAGAAACTTTTCAACCACCCTCATACATTGAAATATTATTTCCTAATAGGTTATTAACGGATGGCCGAAATTGAACTCCGGATTTAACTTTCTGCCATTTTTTTGCAGTTACTAATTCAGTTACTTTGACAGTAGTATGATTCTTCCAATTAGAAAATATGAAACAATATGCAACGTGTTATTGTTGTTCTTTGGTATTATTATTTTCATTTCTTTCATTATAGTAATGCGTTCATAATACAAATTCCGTTGAATTTTTGATGATATAAAGCGTACACCAAATAAATTAACTCTACAAAGATTGATTAAAATGGTTTAAACATTTTCAGTAATGGATACAAAACTTCGTGAGTACAAAACATACGACAATGTCCTGTGAAAATATTGCCGAGATTAGCGCAAGCATCGTTGCCAATTCCATAACTTCGACGCGGCATCAAGTTGTTGTGCAACTAAGCATTTCGAGACGCTCCATTCGAGTACTCACTAAAGACGTACTCCACCTTCATGCGTTCAAAATGCAACTGACATAAAAGCTAGAGCTTTCTGACCACCCTCACCACCGACAGGTAGACAGCTGGTTTTTTGAGCATCAAGAAGTAGATTTTCAATTTAATAGGTGTTTTAAGTTAATATTGTCGATTTGTTCTCGAAATGTGGGACTTTAATTCCAAATATTAAAATAAATTACCTTAATGATCACAGTATCGGCCATCGTTAGCTATTACTTTTTTCCATCTTTCTGTCAAAAAATGTATTCCGCACCAAAAGAACTTTTGGTTTTTTGAGGTCAACCATTCATCAAGCTAAATTTTCAATTCTCAGTAAGAGTATAAGTGGTGTTCTGAAAGCTCATACTGCATCGATCGAAATAAGTGGTAGCCTGAAAGGGTTAACTCCGGTAAATACTGCGGATGGAGTAGGATTTCCCATTTAACGTTTTCCAAGTAATTTTTACACATTTTGAAAAAAGCAAAAAGGTTTCAGCAGTTCGTAATACACAGATTCCCTACTAACCCACCAAATATATAAAACTGGCCTGGATTTATCCATAATTTTTTGCGCTTTAAGTTATCAAATAGATCTACTTTTCTTCACCTATCACAACTCAATGCCAAAAACCTTTTCTTTTCTGTCTGGTAGGCAAAATTTCACAAGTGGTTTATTGCTTTTCAATGTTTCTTTCCTTCAATTTATATGGAACCCATTTTCCTTCCTTCTGCATCTTTCCCAATGAGTGTAGACTTTCGAAAGTAGTGGATTGGGTAACATTGAATGTTTCTGCTAATTATTTCAACGTATGGGTTGACTCTTCATCCAATAATGCTTGCAAATCTGCATCTTCAAATGTTTTTGGCTGTCCTGGACGCCCCTTATATTTTATTTCAAAATCACCACTTTTAAAGCGTTTAAGCCATCGTTTACAAGTTTTTTGGGTTAGAGCATATTCACCATAAGCTTCAACCAACAATCGATTACTTTCAGCAGATGTTTTCTTCAAATGAAAGAAGGTTATTAAACTTACCCACCAAACGTCTTATTCTGTTACATAATTCGAAATGTTCAAAGCTATGAAAAACTATGTTTTTTGAACAATGACAAGCTTTTGATGGCGTATATTTACTCTCTAACAATTATATTAGTAATGCCATCTCTTAGCAAAATCGACATTATTAACTGAAACACCTATTAGTTGAAAAATCATCTTCAGCGATGAGGCTCGATTCGAAGATTTCATAAACAAATCCTGCAATTATGTTTGTTTACAAACCCATTAAGTTGGAAGTGCGCTTCATCGGAAAAGATTTTATCCCCAAAGTGAGCATCACCTTCCAAATCCTGCTTTTTAAGATTTACAACGAAGATCACGAGGCAAAATTCATCACGAAGTCGTCTGAGAAACGTTGAGTTCCTAAGAATGGCGTGGAATAGATTAATTCAGATCTTCTCTTACATTCTCTCTGACTGTACTAATGATCGGGTGGCCTAACGACGCACAACTACAGATTCATCTGTAATTGGGTTTTTAAATAAAAAAATAATTATCTATTTTTTTTTAATTTAGTTTAGCCGGTCGCGTTGGTGCGGCGGTAAGAGCGCCTGCTTTGCCGAATCCGCGCTGGAGCGATAGCTGGTTCGATTCCAGCGCTCGGATGGTTATTTTTCTTTCTTCTGTCCGTTTATCTTTCCTAAATGTTTGTGATTCTTTCTAGGCAAGAGTGTAAAATCCGACTACGAATTACCCCTCAGTCACGCCAGTTAAAGGCTGAGTAAGGCCGGATGCCTTATTAGAAGTGTTCTACATTGGTCACTCGCCAGTCGGTAGGTTTCCTGATAGACTTATGGGTAGGCACATAACCAAGGGTTTATAGCCCGAGGGGGGTGCTGGCCTGGGTTTGTCGGAAGCTGATGACCGTGGTTCGGAACCCACGTTAAGCTGTAGGTCCAGTCGCTAAATAGCCTAGTTGCTGATGCGCCTCTAACCCAAACACTTAACTTAACTTAATTTAGTTTAAAACTTTATCATAAATAATACTGATAATCGATGCAAAAACTTTTTAAAAATGTGTTACAATTAATTATGAATAAATAAAAAATTTATAAAATTAAAAAAAAACACGTGACTACGAACGTGCCGCGATTGGCTGCCATGTTTGTGATGTCATAATAGTAAAGTGTTTTCACGTCAATACTATCAACGGCTTTTACCTGTATATATACTGTCAAAATTATTATTGGTTAAGTGTAAAATAAAATATTGTGTGTAACTAATTTCGTTCAGTAATGAGTGACAAAGGGTTCATAAAGGCTAATTCTGATAATATACCTGCTGTAGATATTTGTATGGTCACAGATTTTCTCAAAAATGACATTCGGTTCAATGCTGCTGAAGTTCGAGGTTCTAAAGCATTAATGTGAGTTTTTAAAAAAATATTAATAATGTAAATGTAAATAAGAAACAAAATATTTCTATTAAATATAATTAAACTATTTGAAGGGTGTCACGAGAAAGTTAGGGTGACAAGGCTATATGTTTTGTTCAAGTTAAACAACCACAAAAATGGTATTTGCACGGTAAAAGTCCAGAATATAAAGTTCAGAGTAAAGCTTATAATATACAATATTTGCAAATATAAATAAATCTGGCTGCTAACTAACTCTAATGTATGGCCAGCTAGAAATTTCTCAAATAATGGTAGGCACCTAAACCATTTCTTTTTTTTTAGTGGAAAATTTTTATAGTCGAGGTGTGGGACTCTCCTATTAAGGTCTACCCACTAGAAAACCTCTATGGATCACAACATATCTTGGAACCACTGTCAGCCTACCATCAGCCTTCAATACCTATAATAAATTTCCAACCTGTTCCAACCCATAGGGTATGTTTAAACATACCCTATGAAATGAATATATTCAATTAATATATGAAATGTATCAAAATCCATTTAAAAAAAATAATTTAAATCCAAAATGTATTTTATTATATTTATATATATTTTATTATATTTATTATTACTACCCTCGGTTGTGTTCCTTCTTATAAATTTGGCAAGTTAATTTGTTTTCCCTACATAGATTAAAATAATATAAATAAAAGTTATAAAAACGAATACACCCTAAACAAAAGGACCCCTAATGTAATTTCAAAATTTCATTTTGAACTTACCTTTGAGCCTCCATATATCATGTAAAGATATATAAGTATAACGTCGAAAACAGCACCGAAAGTCTAACCTATTAATTAACAATTAATAATATTAAACCTATAGAACAATAACTAAGATCGATAAATTGTTTTATTTGTCCGAGATTTCGATTCTTTTCGGAAAGAGCACAAAAGAAAATTTCGTTGTAACTGCCTTGTAAATGCCTTCGTTACTATTGTGAGGTCACATAAGTTCGGGTTTTTTTTTTCGGGAACTGCCGGCGCATCATCGGTACTAGGTTTAAAAATTATTTTCAATTTGATATAACTTTTTAATTATAAGGAAAAAAATAAAAATAAAAATAATTTTGTTACAAAACTTATATATGATCTTTCCATTTATGACAAAATAAAATTGTTCAAAAGTCCAATTGAGTCAATTCATTCAAATTTTTCGACGAGACGATAAATAAACTGTTCGGCTGGTTGATTATGTCGACTATAAATTCCACACAATGCTCGGAAAGGCTGGCTAACTGAACAAACATTTTGTTGGTAGATACGAATAATTTCTACGCACTGTTTCATCGTGTATCTTTCCATAGTTAATTGACACAATGTACTGAACCCAGCAGTCTATAAGTGGCATTTACATTTCAAACAATGTTGCCGCTCTTACATTTCAAAATTCCGACGTATAGCAAAAAGAATTAGCGATTAGCAATGCATGAAGTTAGTACTCGATTTTAGCCTTGAAATTTACAAACATAAGAAACAATTCCAAAAAGGAAACTCTATTTGGTTAATAACCGACAATATAGCTATGAAATTAACAATAATGGCTCATAAGAACTTGACTCTGATTGGTGTTTATCTCAATTCCGTAACCGACAAAGATGGCGTTGCTTGACACTGCATTTTTTTCATCCGAGCCTACGAAGAAATAACATCTTCGGCGTAAAATCGACAACCGCAAATCTCCTTGATGTTTCACCGAGAAGATGACGATTGGAAAATTACGCGTTACGTAACGTTTCACTACCTGAAAAGAATAAAAAATGGCGTTCAAAATATCATGAGACCGTTTTAAACTTTTGTGTTCTAGTGGAAAAAGTATAATTAATCGTAAAATTGACTTAATTTTGAAATTAAGACTTTACACTACGAATGAATTTGTTTAGGGGAACTCGATGCCCGCAAAATTTAAAAAAATCTTTTTTTTTATTGACTTAAAAAATTATAAAAATCCTACATTCAATTCTGATCATTCCTGTACAGATATTATGAGGATATGAAAACTACAAAATGCATAATTTTTTTTTACATAAAAGTTGGTTTCGGCACCATCTTTGGATGGTCTATGCAATCGTTTTTCTTATTGCTAATAATAATATAAGATATTCAAATAAAATATAATATATTTAATTTGAATATATTTTAGTATTATTAGCTTTATATTCAAATACAATATATTCCACAAAATAGTTGTTTATTTGCCATGTGTATTTATATATATCTCACAATACAATTATTTTAATGTTGCAATTTCATACAGAATGACAAAAACAACTATTTTATTGAAAATCTAGAAAGGAATATCTATTAATTTTATAAAAAAAATAAATAAATAACTGAGTAATAAGGATATAATTATATATATATATATATATATATATATATATATATATATATATATATATATATATATATATATATATATATATATATATAAGCTAAGAACCACCGGGTTAAATCAGGTTGTCATTGGACTTTTGACATTGCAACGCTAAATATACGGACTATGAAAACGGAGGCCCGATTGCAAGAACTGTTAATCGAACTTGACAACATACATTGAGATATTATTGGACTCTGTGAAACACGAAGAAAGAGCGAAGAGTTAATCAAACTGGAACCAACTGGACACATACTTTACACTCGAGGTACCGAAAATGACCGACGCACAGTGTAGTAAAATTTGAAAGTACATTCAGCTTCAAATCGTCCAAGCTTATGCACCAAATATAAGCCATATGGATGAGGAAATTGAAGAATTTTATAATGATGTAGCCCAGCTTTTATACAAGGAGAAATATAGGTACAAAATCCTGATGGGTGATTTTAATGCCAGATTGGAACAACAAGAACTGGTGAAAATGCTACTGGCCCATATGGAATTGGTGAGCGAGACAACAGAGGTGACAGATTGGTTGACTTTGCTGAAGGACAAGAAATATATATCATGAATTCGTTCTATAAGAAAAATATCACCAGAAAATGGACATAGAAAAGTCCATCTGGGCTCACAAGTAAAATTGACTAAACAATGACCAACGATATAACAATATTTACCAATTGTACTGTCCTTATCAATTTTAATGTTGGAACTGACCACCGAATGGTATGAGCAAAAGTTAGGATTAACTGTCGAAGAGAGCGCAAAAGAATGGTAAGATCAAAGAAGGGCAAAGTGGATTCTGGGAAACTGTTGGAGAGAGGAAGCAATTTTGAGATGCGGAAGTGGAAGTATCAGTTCAATATGAGGAAATCGTCAACAATGTGCTTTAAACGGCTGCTTCAATAGCACTACAAGAAAATGTCTCAAACAGACAAAAATCTCCACTGAGGCCATTGATTTAATAAAGAAACAGCGCGCAATGAGAAATACAGGTAGTCCTTTTGGCAGGGTCGAGTACACTGAGCTCTGTAAAACTATAAGAAAACATATCAGAGAGGACACGCGCCGATTCAAAATGCACCTAGTGCAAAAAACCCTGGAAGAAAACAAAAGAGTTAACAAGGCTAAACAGAAGCTGAGAAACAAAAAAGGCAAATATATATATATATATATATATATATATATATATATATATATATATATATATATATATATATATTTTTTTGATTTTTTGATTTTTTTTTAGTTTTTCGAATATAAAAACATATAACAACAAAATTTCACCCCTCTCCCTCTCCCACAATTTTTTTTCAATGAAAAAAAAAACCCAACGTTGGCTTTTCGTTTGGATGGCATAATTTATTTCGACTATAAAACAAATACTATGAGATAATCACAATTACAAATTCACATCCAATTACAATGACATCCAATTAGTGAGTCACAGAAATATTACGAATTCCAGGTTTGTCAAAATAATATAAAAAATATTTTATCAATGGTTAACAATTACATACTATACCTAAATAAAAAATATACATATTATACATTTAATATTATTCAAGTATAGTATGTAATTGTTAACCATTGACAAAATTTGTATATTGTCTTGACAAACCCGGAATTCGTACTATTAGTGTGACTCAATAATTGGAGGTTATTGTGAATTGGTAATTGTGATGATCTCATAGTATTTATTTTATTGTCGAAATCAATTATACCTCTCATAGACATATAAAGTTATAACGAAAAATTACAAATTTATTAAATTTAAAAACAATTTTTGTTATTTATAAGCGTATATGATCGAGATCGTACATTTTTGTCGAACATCAATCAAAATATTCAGCATCAACGATCAAAAATAGTATCTCAGCATGGGAATCATTAATTTTTCATCCGGATGAAAGCGACAAAATTACGATGAGATTTGTTTTGTTACTCGAGGGGTTCGTACGATAGTCCCCCTGGGAACTGATCACGTGTGCGCGGATTCCATTAGGGTATCGTCAAAATCCAGGTCCTCCAGGACGGCCCACTCAATCCTGGACCGATTTGTTATCTTGCAACAGGATTTTCTTGATATACACGGTGACTCGACGAAAAATATTAGTCAATTCGAAGATTTAGAAAATATATACCAGGAAGATACACGAATAAATCCGAAAATGGAGTGAAGAGTCAGGACTGTTGGAAATGTAATATTGCTTTTTTCATTGAAAATTAATTTCATTTATTTCTCAAAGTTGTCTATTTTTGGCTCGATACACTTCGTCCCAAAGGTACACAACATGTCGAAGTGGAATATAATACTGTGTCGGCGATGATTTTTATTTACATTTGAGGTGAATTTATTTCCATTTGGCCATATCTTCAAGAAAGAGGAGCCAAGTCGAGAGAATCAGGTACATGCAGCTTTAATTAATTGGGCAAATTAACCAATTTCCTTGTATATTGTATATTGTAGTTGAGAAGCACAACTTTTTTCTTTGCCAACTGAGGACGTTTTTTCCAACGCTTCATAAAATTTGACTAATGATGCCGATGCCATACTCTCCTATAATCATATTTCCCTTTTTTAAATAGTCGATAAAGATAATGAATGCTTTCTGAATCTCAGAAAACAGCGACCATGCCTTTCCAGGTAATGGAAGCGCATTTGCCTTCTTCGGGGCATATTGGCTGGGAAACCCCACTGCATGGACTATTTTTTCGTATTTGGTGTGTAGTAATGAATCCAATTTTTATTAGTAGTCACGAATCGGCGAAGAAACTGCTTCAGAATGTGCTTATACATGTCTAAACAAGTGGTCGGTAAACAAGCCTCGGTGAACAAACGCGCCACCCATCACACTTTCTCATGCCCAAATGTTGTAATCACCCCAACAATCTCTCTAACTTTTCTATCTGAGATCGGCAAGTCCAACATCATAAAAATTTTACACAAACATTGCCCAGAAAGAGGCGTTCGATTTGAATGAATTAAGCAACAAGCAAGTTAAGATTACGAGAAAACAAGTGGCTCAACTTCAACGAAGTTTCACTGACCACATTGCAATACTGAAAGACAATAGATGAAGTAACCTAGAGAGCAATGGAGATCATGATCGGGGAACTGAACGAAAAGCCTACCCCGATGGGACCGAACGATGGGTTGAAAAAACCGCCGGGCCACACTGGGAACATGTAGCCAGTGGCGGCTCGTGAGAGAGAGCGTCGTGGTGCCGCCCCTACAGCATTTCTCACAGTAAACAATTTTTCAGAACAAAACACCATATTTTACCTTCTGTATAGGGTTTCAGTACAACGAAAAATAAAAAGGAGGAAGGGGAAAGCAAAAAAAAATTCTTCAGCAGCACTATTTTCTTCTACGCCCTCCCACTTTAAAGACCCACGAGCCGCCACTGCACGTAGCTCAAAGAAAAGAGAGATTGAAGGAGAAATAAAGGGTGATTTTTTAATGTGTCTAAACATCCGGTAAGTGTCGCTGTCAAACGAACTATAAGCTTGCGACCACAGACGTCAAAATTATTTAGTATAGTCATGGAATGTTTAACTTCAGAGCAACGCTTGTAAAATGTCGAAATTTATCAAAATCAATGTGCTTCAAACTTATAAAGCAATTTTATAGTGCACATAATACCCAACCGAGCAATGTATTCGCCGAATTATCGACAAATTCCGAACGCATTTCACGCTGGTCGATATAAAACAAAAAAAAAAGACAAAAATTTTGCGTTCCGATGAAAATATCGCTGCTGTTGCTCGCCATTCGCCATTCGTAGAAAGTTGGGTTTTCTTATTCGAATTTGAATTAAAAATTTGAATTATATTGATCTAGAGGAGATGTGGTACCAAGGACGGCTCCACATGTCATACAGCCAACGCACAACAATCGAGTTACAATTCGGTAAGAAAATTATTTCGAGAAACGCACCAGTTAATTGGCCACCAAGGTCATGTCATTTAACGCTTTTAGATTATTTTCCTTGGGGTTATGTTAAATATTTGATATATGCCGATAAACCATCAACTATAGACGCCTTGGAAGCCAACATAACTCGGACGATTGCGTACTTAAGACCCCAATTACTTGAAAATGTGGTTGGAAATTGGATTGACAGAATGCGCTTTGTCAGAAGCAGCTACGGCAGATATTTCTCCGAAATTGTTTCCAAACTTTAATACCACTGAATATTATTTCACATAACATAAATAACTTTTATTCAAAATAGTCTATTAGTGCGTCAGTACAACGTTTTGCACGGTCCGTTAGGTGGACGAATGAATTTCTGAGCTCCAGAAAAGATATGTCCTTCAAGATGGCGATCGGCTTTTTGAATGGCTTCAATGTCTGCATATCTCTCTCAGCAGTAAATAAAGTTTTTCGAAGAAGTCGCAGGGAGCCAATCCCTGCGACTAATCAGCCTAGAGCAATGGGTTCAATTTTGTCAATTGTCGTCGATATCGATCACTAATAGTCGTTTCACTACTATCCCACCAAATACACAGCAAAGCCTTCTTTCCATGTGTATTGCGCACGGGTTGTGATTTTGAAAGCTGGCCTGAGTCTACCCATAAGTTTTTGCGTCTTGGGTTGTCAACATAGATCCACTTTTCATTACATGTCACTACTCGATACAAAAAGCCTTTTCTTTTCTGTCTGGCAAACAAAATTTCGCAAGTGGTTTTTCTTTCGCCTTTCAATGTATCTTTCTTTTTCATATGAACCATTTTTCTTTCCTTCTGGATATTTTCCAATGCATGTAGACATTCGGAAATGGTGGTTTAAGCCACATTCAATGCTTCTGCTAGTTGTTTCAACGTATGAGTTGAGTCTTCATCCAATAATGCTTGCAATCTCCATTTTCAAACTTTTTCGGCTACCCTGGACGCTCCTTATCTTCTATATCAAAATCACCACTTTTAAAGGATGATAATAATTAAAACACTTGGTATTTGTTTCACAATATATTCAAGATATTCTCTAACATGTTTCGGCCTCGCGACCATTCTCAAAGAGAGTTATGTATAAACTAAACTAAAGTTTCAAAGTGCTGTCTAATGGAAGTCGGTTTTTTCATCTCGTTAAATTTATTACACTATCAATAATTGGAGTATTTCTGAAGTCTAGCTGGGTGTTTGTTAGGTTTTTGCCGTCGTATATGGCTTTTTTAATTTCGAAAATTTCCAGGTAATTTAACAGCCTGCTTTTATTGCAGCTATGTATTAATTTGGTATTATTAATGTTAAAAAAATGGTTCTGGTCTATACAATGTTCGGCAAAGCCCGTCTTTCTCTGATTGTGTAAAATTGAATATTTATGTTCTTTTAGCCTATCATTGAGCGATCGGCCCGTTTGGCCTATATAAATAGCGTCACACATATTACATTTAATTTCGTATACTCCAGATTTGTCACAAAATTTTGCTCTTTCTTTGTTATTGTTTAACATCGATGTAAGATTATTCTTATTAACAGAGATAATATTAATATTTTCGTTCTTTAACTGATTTGTGATTCTTGAACTTAATTTGTGAATATAGTTTATAGCATACCAATTTTTAGAATCTTTTTCGGGTGTTGCGGCATAAAAATGTTTGGTGTTGTTTCTCTTAATCTTGTTTTTTATCATTTTATCTATGATGCTTGGCTGATATCCATTATTCCTTGCGATATTTTTGATAATATTAAGTTCTTTTTCATAGCTGTCTTTTTTAAGTGGAATCGTTAGAAGTCTGTGGGTCATACTATGAAAAGTGGACATTTTTACATTCCATGACTGATTTGAACTTGCGTGAATAATTGTATCGGTATACGAGGGTTTTCTAAATATTTCGAATTCTAATTTATTCGGTGTTCTTATTATTTTTAAATCTAAGAAATTTAATGAATTATCCGTCTCTGTTTCTATTGTGAACTGGATTTTTGAGTTTACACTGTTTAAATATTCAAGAAATTGACCCAATAGTCTTTCTGTACCGGTCCATATGCAAATAATATCATCGACATACCTGGCCCAAAAATGTATGTGTCTTGTATAATTAGTGTCGCTAAATAAATTGTTTTCAAAATTAGCCATATAAATTTCTGTCAGGAGGGGGCTCAGGGGGCTTCCCATTGGTAATCCATTCGTTTGTTGGTAAAATTTTAAATTGAACAGAAAATAATTTTGTTCGGTACATACATTGATAGCTTCTATGAGAGCATTTTTGTGTACGATTTCAAGATTGCATTCATGAATTCTTTCAGTGAGGATATTTTTAAGATCTTGTACCGGAATGGAGGAAAAAAGGCTTTTTATATCGAACGAAACTAACTTTGCATTGGGCGGTATCTGTATGTTTTTTAATTTTGTTGTATTTGCATATGGACCGGTACAGAAAGACTACTGGGTCAATTTCTTGAATATTTAAACAGTGTAAACTCAAAAATCCAGTTCACAATAGAAACAGAGACGGATAATTCATTAAATTTCTTAGTTTTAAAAATAATAAGAACACCGAATAAATTAGAATTCGAAATATTTAGAAAACCCACGTATACCGATACAATTATTCACGCAAGTTCAAATCAGTCATGGAATGTAAAAATGTCCACTTTTCATAGTATGACCCACAGACTTCTAACGATTCCACTTAAAAAAGACAGCTATGAAAAAGAACTTAATATTATCAAAAATATCGCAAGGAATAATGGATATCAGCCAAGCATCATAGATAAAATGATAAAAAACAAGATTAAGAAAAACAACACCAAACATTTTTATGCCGCAACACCCGAAAAAGATTCTAAAAATTGGCATGCTATAAACTATATTCACAAATTAAGTTCAAGAATCACAAATCAGTTAAAGAACGAAAATATTAATATTATCTCTGTTAATAAGAATAATCTTACATCGATGTTAAACAATAACAAAGAAAGAGCAAAATTTTGTGACAAATCTGGAGTATACGAAATTAAATGTAATATGTGTGACGCTGTTTATATAGACCAAACGGGCCGATCGCTCAATGATAGGCTAAAAGAACATAAATATTCAATTTTACACAATCAGAGAAAGACGGGCTTTGCCGAACATTGTATAGACCAGAACCATTTTTTTAACATTAATAATACCAAATTAATACATAGCTGCAATAAAAACAGGCTGTTAAATTACCTGGAAATTTTCGAAATTAAAAAAGCCATATACGACGGCAAAAACCTAACAAACACCCAGCTAGACTTCGGAAATACTCCAATTATTGATAGTGTAATAAATTTAACGAGATGAAAAAACCGACTTCCATTAGACAGCACTTTGAAACTTTAGTTTAGTTTATACATAACTCTCTTTGAGAATGGTCGCGAGGCCGAAACATGTTAGAGAATATCTTGAATATATTGTGAAACAAATACCAAGTGTTTTAATTATTATCATTGTTACTATGTTTCACCAAGAGCCAACCGCGCAATCAATCAAAACTTTTAAAGGGTTTAAACCATCGTTTACAAGTTTTTTTGGTTAAAAGTATGTTCATCATAAGCTTCAACCAACAATCGATAACTTTCAGCAGCTGTTTTCTTCAAATGAAAGAAGATTTTTAAACTTTCCAGAAAAACATCTTTTCTGGTACGTAATTCGACATATTCAATGCTATGAAAAACTATGATTTTGCACAATGACAATTATTAACGAACTGCAAAATATCATACACGTCATTAGTTTATACCAACAAATGTATTCGTAATGCCATTTCCTAGCAAAACCCCCATTATTAACCGAAACACCTCTTATATGTATGCAGAATGTTCTAAAAGTTTAGTAAATTATTTTAAAAGGTCATGGAACTCATAAAAAGAAGTAATTATACCAAAAATAATTTATATAAAAGCTCCAAAATAGAGAGGTTATTAACAGTTACAAAATTTGAAAACTTTTGAAACAAAATTTTTGATATTCTCGACCACTGCATTGTAGAACTGGCAAAGGGAACTCAATTTAGCAATAGTCATTTATATAAAAGTTGTAGAATTACAAACACAAAAATGTTACATGTTATAAAAATTATTCAAAATTGTCACCATTTATTCGGTTAGGACAAAATCTTGCTCGGCGTACCCATGCGTCACTACAAACGTCAAAAATAAAATCCCGGTGTCGCCGAATAGCATCGCAAGCATTTTCGATGCGCCGTTGTAGTTCTTCCATAGTATTTACTTCACCATCGTGATAAACTAACTTTTTAAATAGCCCCATAGAAAGAAATTGCAGGGCGTTAAATCCGGGGAGTCTGCAAACCAAGAAATTGATCCATTGTCCCCTGTTCGTGAACTTCTCGTCCAAAATGTGGCGGAGCTCCATCATGTAGAAACCACATATTCTGTGATTTTTTAAAGGAATATCTTGTAATAATTGTAGCAGAGTGTTTTAAAGAAAGTCTAAATAAGTCGACCTGGAAGAAAGAAAAGCCCAATATCCATGGCATTTACTACAACCAGCCCAAATATTTCCTGAAAATCTGTGCTAAAAATGGGATCTTTTCACAGCATGCGAATTTTCTACTGCCCAAATATGGTTGTTGGGGCAATTATTTACTCCATTTCTTGTAAATGTGGCTTCGGTGGCAGCCAAAATAAATTTGGTAAATTTTTCATTTCTCTGACTGACAAAATTCAACTCTTCAAGGATAATCTTCGGGTTGTTACGCTTGTACTAGTAATGCGAGGAGACATATTAAAATAACAGTCTAATCCGAATATTAAATTAATACGTAATACCTACTAATCCGAATTTTCAACATCAGAAATCGCACTAATACGTAATAGAATTAATCCGTCGATATCTGCTGCTTTCCGTTTAGTAATACGGATGAAAAGGATAGGAACTATTACGAATTAATTAATACGTATTGTATACCGACGGTTACTGATACGGACTATAGGTGCTAAATATTCGGATTGATTTCATTCGCGAAGTTATTTTGTCCCTCCCCCTAATACGAATTATTACGAATCTTTCCGACTTTGCATTCCGAGCAACATATATGGCGGATAATAATACGTAATACTAATGCGGATGATAATCCGACTATTTTATTAATCCTTGTCCGTATCATCCGAATATCAAAATCATCCGACTATTTACAACACTAGCTTGTACCCATTGATTATGATAGGGATAAAAGTGTTCTTATCGTATAGTCTTCCACACTTTACTATAACCAACTTCAACTTGACCTGCTATTGACCTGGTGCTCGTTGTTGGCTCGTTGGCTCAATAATCTCTAAAATTTCTTTCTCAATCTCTACCATTTCGGGTGGAAGAGGCCTTCCAGCGCGACATCCTCATTGTACCTTTAAGTACCCTGTATCGCAAAGTCTTGTAACTAAATTTACAAAC
>JARFXV010002550.1:0-84824 GCA_031761425.1 Cosmopolites sordidus
CTATGAAAACAGAAGCCCGATTGCAAGAACTGTTAATCGAACTTGACAACATATATTGGGATTTTATTGGCCTCTGTTAAACACGAAGACAGGGTGAAGAGTTAATCAAACTGAAACCAACTGGACTCGTACTCTACACTCGAGGTACGAAAAATGGCCGATGTGGCGGGATTGAATTCCTCATTCAATCGAAAGCTAGAAGGACAGTGTGGTAATATTTGAAAGTACATCCGACCGACTAGCCCAATGTGTCATTCAGTTGAATAAAAAGTTTAGGCTTCAAATCGTCCAAGCTTATGCACCAACTATAAGCCTTAGGGATGAGGAAATTGAGGAATTGTATGATGATGTGGCCCAGCTTTTATACAAGGAGAAATGTAGGTACAAAATCCTGATGGGTGATTTTAATGCCAGAATTGGAACAACAAGAACTGACGAAAATGCAACTGGCCCATATAGAACTGGTGAGCGAGATAATAGAGGTGGCAGGTTAGTTGATTTTGCTGAAGGACAAGAACTATATATTATGAATTCATTTTATAAGAAGAATATCAGCAGAAAATGGACATGGAAAAGTTTATCTGGGCTCACAAGCGAAATTGACTACATCATGACCAACGATAAAACAATATTTACCAATTATACTGTCCTTACAATTTTAATGTTGGAAGTGACCACCGAATGGTATGTGCAAGGGTTCGGATTGACTGTCGAAAATAGCGTGAAAGAATGGTAAGATTAAAGAAGGGCAAGGTGGATTCTGGAAAACTGCTGGAGAGAGGAAGCGATTTTGAGATTGATTTATCAAACCGGTTTGCTGCGTTACAAGATCCAGAGGAGGTAGAAATATCAGTTCAATATGAAGAAATCGCCAACAATGTACTTCAAACAGCTGCTTCAATAGCACCAGAAGAAAAATGTCTCAAACAAATAAAAATCTCCAGTGAGACCATTGATTTAATGAAGAAACGGCGAGCAATGAGATATGCAGGTAGTTCTTTTGGCAGGGTCGAGTATACTGAGCTATGCAAAACTATAAGAAAACGTATCAGAGAGGACACGCGCCGATTCAATATGCAGCTACTGCAAAAAACCCTGGAAGAAAACAAAGGAATTAACAAAGCTAAACAGAAGCTGAGAAACAAATGAACGCAAATATATGCTTTAAAGCGTGAGGATGGCACAGTGTGCAGGGCGCGTACCCAAATGTTAGAGATTGTCAGAAAATTTTATTCCCAGTTATATGAAAATCAGAACCAATCAAAGACAACAATACCCATGGAAGAACAAATACCAGATATTCTAGTGGAGGAAGTAACAAATGCTACAGAATCGATGAAAAACGGCAAGGCTCCAGGAAAGGACAGTGTAACTGTGGAAATGCTAAAAGCTGGTAGTCGGACGTTACATAAAGCACTGGCAAAATTATACTCAAAATGCTTCAAAGAACAAAAAGCTGACCTGACTTATGGAAAAATGCAGAAGTGCTTCTTTTACATAAAAAAAGGAGCACAGGAAGATTTAAAGAACTACCGTCCAATAAGCCTCCTATAAGTAATGTACAAAGTTTTCACTAAGATAATTTCTAAAAGAATATTAAAAAAACTGAATGACGCATAACCAAGAACAAGCAGGATTCAGAAGTGAATTCAGTACAATGGATCAAATCTAGGTTGTACAGCAGGTCATAGAAATCACAACGAATACACCATGCCACTGTGCTTGGCTTTTATCGACTACGAAAAAGCATTTGATTCCATCTCAAAGCAAGCGATAATGGATGCACTGCTTAGCCAAGTTGTAGAGAGAGATTGTATAAACCTATTAGAATCGATGTATGATGGAGCTACAGCCACATTTCACCTTGATGATCTTGAAGTGGGAATTAATGTAGAACGAGGTGTATGGCAGGGTGACGCAATATCGCCTATTCTTTTCTCGGCTGGCCTTGAAGAATTATTCCGTAAACTGGATTGGGAACAGGATGGTATAAAGATCAATGGTGCAAACTTAAACCAACTTAGATTTGCAGATGATATTATTCTCATTTCACAAGACCCAGAGGAGCTGCAAAGACGCATACAAGAACTGCAAAGGGCTGGCGAACCATTGAACCTTGGCGAACCTTGAAAGTAAACCTGAAAAAGAGTAAGGTTATGTTCAATAACTTCGCTCAGGACAGAAGAATTTCAGTTTTAGGAAGGGATTTGGAGATTGTGGACAGCTTTATATATCTTGGGCAGAAGATTTCAATGTAAGGGAATACCGCCCCGGAGGTGGAACGGCGTGTTAAATGTGGCTGGCAGGCATTTGGTAGGCTCAAGATAATGTTTAAGAGCAGACTCCCACTTTGCCTGAAAAGAAAAGTCTTCGATCAGTGCGTTCTACCCGTTATGACTTACGGAAGTGAAACCGGGACATTCACATCGCAATCAATTCAAAAACATCGAGTGGCACAGAGGGGAATGGAAAGATGTATGCTTGGCATTACAAGACGAGATAGAAAGTCCCGCGCATGGATCAGGGAACAAACAAAAATCTATGACATCATTGAAAGAGTAAAGCAATTGAAATGTAGATAGACAGGCCATATAGCGAGGCGATGGGATGACAGATGGATCAAGGCAGTCCTGGAGTGGATAAAAAAAGCACGATGGAGTGATGACATCGTTAAGTATATTGGACCCGAGTGGCAGAGGAAAGCCCAGGACCGTGAAGGTTGGAAGCATGCTGAAGAGGCCTTCATCCTGCAGTGGATCGATACAGGATGATGATGATGATGATAATATTATATATATATATATATATATATATATATATATATATATATATATATATATATATATATATATATATATATATATATATATATATATAAGTCTATTTCAGGAAATGCGTTTGAAAAATGTTTTGACAATGGGATTATTTGTGGGCATGAGTGTATTATTTCGGAAGGAGCCTACTGTGAAGGCAATACAATAAATTTGGATAAATAATAAACATTTTGTGTTTTATTGAGCAATTTCCGGTATTTTTTTGACAGAATGTACATTTAGGTAACTCTAATGATCATCAGAGGAAGATTAAGTGTAGCCCATTCTTAGGTTATCACTGAAAGCTCGTCCAAATTTTATCAAACGGCAAGATAATACTAGATCGCATACAGCTTCTCAAACAGGATGATTTCTAAAATAATCCTGTTTGAGAAGTGGAACTATGACATGTGGAACGATTCGAAATTAAATATTCAATCGTCGCTCTGTAACGACCCCCATTAACGGTAACGAGCTTTCCAGCTTGATTTTTAAAGAAATGAGCCCCAATGAGCACCATACAGTGCATTTTTCTGCATACAACGGTAATTGATAGATTATTGGCGAATTATTTGCACTCTAAATTCGACAATTTTTTTTATTAGCTAGCGTAAGCGATCAGCCAAACAGTTTTGTTGCTGAATAAATTTTTCCGGTTGCGGTTAAATCCTGGGTCAAGTTACAATTGATGTTGAACGTAGGATGCAAACCATTGAATTTTTGAATAAGAGGGATCCTATAAAGCACCATATCTTTGCGTAAAATTTTCCATTTAGTCGAATAACAAAGCTCCTGCGAATGGGAACAAATTGATAAATTTGAATCTTCATCACTGCCAACTGCCAACAACAATGGTGATATTTTCTTTGGAACGCACAGTTATTTGTCTTGTTTTTGTATTAATATCGAACAGTATGAAATTTGTTCGGAATTTGTCCATAATTCGGCGAATACATCGTTCGATTAGGCGATTAAGTGCACCATAAAATTCACGATGTCCTCTATAAATTTGGCGCACAGAACACTGATTTTGATAATATATTTCGACAATTTGCATGATGCTGATGTTAAATATTCTATGATGATTTGCCAGACTACACTGAAAAATTTTCACACCAGAGGCGTGCAAATCACAGTTTGTTTGACACGACCCATATCGAAACAATAAACACAATAAAAAAAATCACCCTATATTAAAAATAAAGAAAATTCACCCTTGCTCCAAGTTGGTGTTTTGTCATTCCTTCATCCCCCATCCAAAGCGCCAGCAAGTGTCTCGCAGGACCGGTTTCTGGCTTTAAGCCGTCACCAGCTGGGCTCAAGCTGAACGCCTGAAAGGATGACTAAAACTATGACCGTATAAAATGGCCATGTCACTTCAACGTCAAGGCCCAGAAATCGAAATCAACTTAGAATAAGGCAAGCCTGTCAAGAAATCACCATCCTGAAACTTAGACAAGTAGCTAACAGAATCGTAAAAGAATCTAAAAATGTATTGAATATACGGAAGACTAGTTCTCAGAGATCACATTTGATAGTTAATATTTGTATTATGAAAATTAATTTAAATTGAATTTAATTACCAAAAATGTTAAGAATAAAATAATTATTCCTTTGGAAGTGCTATTTATTTTACTGCAATATGTGAATACATGACACTCTTAAATTGACAATTGTCAAGTTTTTACTTTCCATGGCACACTTATTATTAATGTAATAAAAAAACTTAATAATTTTGTGTACAGACCAAAATAATGAAAAAATTAAAAATGCGAATTTTGTCATGAAACTTTTCCTAATAACTTTTTTCGATATCTCTAACGCAAAGCAAAATATTGAAAATTGACTCTGTTTGTGAATTCGTAGTAAGCTGAGTTTAAAATTCAGTTTTGAGTTGAGTATCTTAAGAAATGTGACCTATCAATTTGTATGACTGTGCAAAAATTCAAATCTGTATTCCTTCAAATAGCGAAAATATGGGAGTGTCTTTATATAAAATTTTTTGGGTTTTGATGGTTGGATTTGTTTAAGGTATGGTGTATATTTCTGAACCATCCTGTTATCTACCTTCAGATAATACAAAGTTAGTATAAAAAATCCGGTTAAATAATTGCTTCCAGCAGCAAGTGACTCTAGAATGTTCAAACTCGTACTGAAGAGGCATGAGAGGTTAGCCTACCTCTCCTCCAAATGGGGATTTAATAGTGTTGCCAGATGAAACGCGTTGCCACCAGTCTCACTATTTTATTTGTACACCTTGTACACTAATATTATTTCAAAAATATTCTCAGTAACAGTCAGAATTTCACAAGCCGAATGAATTCAATCAATGCGTTTATTTTATCATTATCAGTTTCAAATACCGTAGTTAACATAAATGAATCAATAAATTGTAAAGTACCAATATACAATTTATTTATGGGAAAAATCGTTTATTATTGCGGAATGTTAAATATAATTATTAAATTATATCCAGCGGTTATGTTCCTGGTTTAATGCTTTTATATTTCATATTGTTTGAATTCAAAACAATTGTTTTTATTTCTAACCGGGCCGTAAAATAAATATAATTTTATTCATGAACGTAAACAGTTTTGTAGGAAAATATTCTCGTTCTTACCGATACCGTATTTAATTAAAATTTATTATATTATAAAATATAAGCAACGTTTTATTTTCTGTCAATCTGTCATTTTCATGTTTTGGTCGTTTTTGAGTTGTGCCTTCAAACGTTTTGAATTATTTTTTGAAAAAAAAGAACATGCAGCTCTTTGATGGATGTAAAACTTCACACACTTCTAAAATAAATTAGTTTCAAATGGAGCAAGGATAATCCACGTAGGCGCCTGATGGAATTTCCATATATTGTCAAAATATCAAAGACGAATCTCTGTTTGAGAGATATATAATAAGAGGAGTCTAAGGACTACAAAAGTTGATGGAAAAAGGTGAATGATATACCTAATACTTAGGATCCATTAAAGTCATGTTGTCATGAACAGTTATTTTACGTGTCAATAATATGTTATTGCAGATATATTGTTCTTCATGCTGGGAACAAGTATTTCAGAGGCAGAATTAGTCTTCTCTTCTAAAACAAAAGGCGATTATCATGGAGAAATGAATCAAGATAACTTTCTCTTTTGGTTTGTTGCTGTTGAAAATCTTAGAGGAGCCATCAGTTATTGTATATCACAGTACTCTGATGGATAACCTTTCAAAAATTGCAGAATGGTTGAGCATAATCTTCCTTTTGAAAACACTATATTGAAAAGTAAACTGCGGCAAATCTTTATTCGGCAATCAGTAATTAAATGGACAGGTTTGTGTTTCGTTATGTTATTTTTAGAAACAAGCTTAAAAAATAATATGTGGCAGATCATATGGCTGAAGAGTATGACCACAAAGTGTTACGTCTTCCTCCTTATCATTACATATTTAATCCTATAGAATTGATATGGGGGTGGTCAAAAATCATTACAATCGTCATATAAGTCGAGATGGAAGATAACTGTTGGGATATGTGGAAAGAAGCTTTATCAACAGTTACACCACAAATCTGGATGAACAGCATCAGACTCACAAAAGAAGAGATTGAAAGATGGTCGAATCGCGAAAGAGTATTTGATAGACTAGAAGTTAATCCCCTAATAATTTACTTGAACAGCGATACAGATGTTGAAAGTTGTTTTAGTGATAGTATGTTCGTAAGCAGAAGTTTCGAAACAGATTTTTGACTAAAACTTTCGAAGAAAAAACTTTTCGTGTGACTTTGTCGTTTAGAGTTATATCGATCATACAAAAGCCAAAGTATGGGTATTTTGGTGTTGATGTGGCAACAATATAACGTGAGTGCGTCATATATTTTGATGACGTAGAGCCATTATTTCCATGAATGAGTTATATGTGAGGTTTTCTCAGTATGTCGGGAAACTAACTGAACATTTTAAATAAAAAAAAAAATAGTTATCTTTACAAAATTATTTGTTTTTGTTCAAAATACATTCCTTCCGCGTCAACACAACACCGGATATGTTCAACCAATGCTGGCATACATTTTTTATGACGTTTCAATCGCGAATGTTCCTCGTTACTGCATCTTGGACTTGCGTAATACTCTCATAAAACGTTTTATTCGTCAGCCAGTTTGAGTTTCCGAAACAGGAAATAGTCATAGGGGGATAAATCAGGTGAATATAGAGGATGTTGAAGCACAAACTTGTTTTTACGTCAACAATTCATGAACAGCTACGATCTTGTGAGATAGTGCATTCTCGTGAAACAAAAACAAACTTCGCTCGCGTTTGGTATCGGCGCTCGATATTCGGTCCTCATTCGAACGATTCTCTTCCACAAATCCTCCATAACACCCAGATAATATTCACCACTAACATTTTGGATTATTCGTTAGCATAAGTGTATTATTTCGGAAAGGGCCTACTTTGAAGACGATACGATAAATTTGGATAAATAATACATATTTTGTGTTTTATTGACCAATTTCCATTACTTTTTTGAAAGAATGTACATCAGATAGACATATTTTATAGACAGTTCTAAGAAGTGTGATCCCTCAGACATAACAAGGTGCGGCGGTTAATAATTCTTATTTTTTTAAGAGTTCACACTGTAAACTAGGGTCGGTTTACAGCCTAATTTGTCTTACAGCCTAATCTTGTAATTTCTGTAGCTATGACAGTACTTTTTAAAATTTTCGAACCAAATAAAGAGCATTTGCGGCACGTACCGCCTTTCTTGTCCAATCAAATGAAAAACGCGAGTGAAAGCTGTCGAATACGTGTGGAAACTTATGGTGACAATGTCCCAATACAAGACGCTTGTGGGCGTTCGCGAAACGCGAAAAAATGGAAACGCGAAAAACGAAAAAACGGTGAAAAAAGTTTTACTTTCTCGGCATCAAACAAATACTTTTTTGCATCATATCGTGAATGGAGAAAAAAGATAAAGGATATATTTCGAAAACCCAAAATGCAGAAAATCATGGGTTGACCCAGGACAAACATCAATGTCGACCTCAAAACCAAATCGCATTGGAAAGAAGGCAATGCTGTGAATTTAGTGGGTTCAGAAGGGTGCAGTGTGCCATGAGCTTCTAAAACCAGGCGAAACAGTTCACTACCGTCAATAAATGATTAATTTGAACCATGTATTGATCGAAAAGAGGCCAGAATTGGCTACAACATACGGAAAAGTGATTATGCAACACGACAACGCCCCATCGCAAATGGCGAAAACGGTCCAAGACACCATTTCTGCACTTGGCTGGGAACTCTTGCCACACATGCCGCACTCACCAGACTTGACCCCTGCGAACTACCCCTTCTTTTCATCGATATCTCATGCACTTTCTATGAAACACTTCAACAATTACGGAGATGTCGAAATGGCTTGATGACTAGACCGCCTCAAGAGATATAAGGTTTTTCTGGAAGGACGTCCACAAATTGCCAGAGAGATAAAGAAAATGATGAAACTAGGGATGGCACATACAGTGAATATACCATTTTTGACCTTTCTTCCAAATTAAACTTTTTTTTTTATGAAAAAATTACCAATCCGAAAAATTACGATAGTCACATCGTAATCCAGGACCAGACTTTCAATATCTTTCCCTTCATAATTTTACATTTTAAAATTTACTATTTAGTATAGATTTCTGCAATAAATAACAAAACAAATACGATATTGCAACGTAAAAATTATAATTAATAAAGTTATTATATAATAAAATAAAGTTATAATTAATAATAACAAAAAAAGTCTTATGTTATTGCTAAATTTAATTCGATATTTTTTTGTTAACATTTCTTTTTAATATATCAATCATTACAGTGCTGACTTTTACAGAATACAATGTAAAGGCTCATTTAGGTACGATTTCTCGAAAGAGATTTCTGATGAGAATTCGTTCGAGTAGATCATTTAGTACGATTTATATTTGGATGTTCATACTGTTATTTTTCTTCCTACTTTATTTAATATTTATCTGTCATCCAAAGATACGAAATTACCTCACTTATTTACATTATTATAGTAATAGCGTAATTTCTCCTGCAGGTAATAAGAAAGTGTCCTATTTTCAATCGTATAATCTGTCTAATAGAATTACGATGCAGCATCGTATAAATTCAACTTTTTTCATTCTGGTCCTGCACTGCAATATTCAATATTAAAAATGACGATGTTTTGATAGTAAGTAAATTAAAAATAATTTGAAAATATTAAAGGACAGTCATACTTACTTAAAACAGAAATGATTTATCAATACATAAAGCGCCCGAATTTTTTAATTATAAGTCACTTTACTTTTTGATAATTGTAGTATATCAAGGGGTTAATAAATTGACACATAAGCATTTTTATGCATAATATAATATTGTAGTTTTACTGTCTAGGAGAATAGATATTATGTGCTGATTAGGAAAAAAAAAGTGATAAATTACCCCGGATCCATCCGTACAAAATCCTGCATACTCAGCTTAGGCCCGGCAACCGTTTTGGACGTCTGTCTCGAAAGCGCGACCTTCCGCTTGACGTTGAGCGGTCGCCGCTGACCGGACGAGGCTTCGGCCAGCTGCAACAGCCGGTCACGGATGTGCTGCAGCTCGTCGCGGGACATGGCGCTGCCGCCGCTTCCGGCAGCTTCCTATTTCCGATGGGCGGCGAACGCTCGCCCTCGGTCGTTAGCGTCCGGTTCGGAAAGGGCGACGATTAGCCACATCTGAAACCGAACACAATGGAAAAAAGTTTGATTAAGTTGAAACAGTGTAATTGAGTTAAGTGAGTAAAATATTTCGAGTCGTGCATGTTGAATGTTTTTATTAGGAGGATCGAAACGCTTATGTATTTTTTATATAATTTATAATTTAAGATTTATAATAAATAATATGCGGCTGAGATTTAAATTCTGGAACCAACCCCTCCAGTCTTAACCTCTGAACCGCCATGGTTCAAACCTTTAATTCAAAGGACAACATGAAGCGTTCTAGTAATTACAAAATTACACCAGGAGGTAAACAATCCTCTGCCAGCGTTGCTGGTACAACCGGACTTTCGGATGCTGGAGCGTCCGGGCTTAAACGCAAAATCGTTCAGAGGGAGTAGGAGACCTCTGGCCAATGGAAATCGAAACTGGAAACCGAAAACAAAAATTTTGTTTGGAACGGTAAATATCAACTTTCTCCTGCGCACAGGAAAACTACACGAATTGTGGTGAACATTAAATAAGCAAAAAATAAAAAGTTTAGCCCTGCAAGAAACCAGGTTGACAGATGAAAACACCTTGGACTTAGGCAACTACAGACTTTTCAAAAGTAAAATGGACAAAAGACTCAAAATACACCACATTTCGGTGTTGCTTTCGCTATCTCACAAAACCATTCTTGGTTCTATAACTAATGTCCAGCCAGTAAATAATCGACTTATGACACTATCCCTCAAGTATGCTAACAAAAACTATACATTAATCAATTCACACCTCCCAGTTAACGAAGAAAATAAATCCAATCCTGAAAAAGTTAATAAGTCCTGGGAAATTCTGGAAAAGACTACTTCTAAAATTACTTCTAACCATGTAAAAATCATATTGGGTGATTTCAACGCCCAACTAGAGAAAGAAAGAAAGTACAGAAAAATAGTCGGCAGTTTTCCCGCTCATAAATAACCATAATGGCAGAAGATTGGTTGAACTATGTTCGCAGTTTAATCTAAAAATAATGTCAAGCCGTTTTAAGAAGAAAATATCAAAACAAAAGACCTGGAAATGCCCAAACACGTACATGGGTGAATTTCAAATTGACCACGTTATCATTGGACCAGACATGGATCACTACGTGACTAGAATCAAACTTAGCTTAAAACCTTGAAATCACATTCAAAAGAGACCACTAATCCCAAAGTTCGACCCGACGAAACTAAAACCAACCTTAACAGAAGAGCTTGATTAACAACTAGCACATAACTGGCAAGAACTGAAACAAAAATTATTAAAACAGCTCAAAAGTTTTCTTTTACAAAAACCCTTTACAAAAACGTAGAAAACATCTGTGGTGGAATGAAGTTTGCGAGCAAGCCAAATAAAGCATCAAAGAGTGGAACAGTCAAAAACAGAAATAAACTATAACATCTTTTTAGAAGTAAGAAAGAAACATCGAAGCTAATTTGACAAACTAAAAAGAATATGAAAGCAATCAACTTAATGAAATAAAAAAAAATTTCCAAAAAAATAACAGTTTTGATTGATTGCGCGGTTGGCTCTTGGTGAAACATAGTAACAATGATAATAATTAAAACACTTGGTATTTGTTTCACAATATATTCAAGATATTCTCTAACATGTTTCGGCCTCGCTATATAAACTATAGTTTATACATAACTCTCTTTGAGAATGGTCGCGAGGCCGAAATATGTTAGAGAATATCTTGAATATATTGTGAAACAAATACCAAGTGTTTTAATTATTATCATTCAAAAAAATAACACCCAAATTTTTACAAAACATTTAAAACTAAATTAACAGTCTATCACCTGCAAAGACTTTGCTTCCAAAAGGAAAACGGACAATTAGTTCTAAATAACCAAGACAATTGCAAAGAACTTGCGAAATATTTTGAACAAATACTAAACTGTCCTGAGACCTTAAACAGAATACTAACACTAAACCCTAAACAAATCCAGATTCATTACCACCAAATGAAGGTGAAATAATTAGGCAAATCAAGCTACTTAAAAATAACAAAGCTTCTGGGGAAGACGGAATAACTGCTGAACTTTTCAAGGAAATAACCAAAGTTCTACAGGAAGTGTGGCGAACCGAACAGATTCCGGGAGATTGGAAATATGCTCTAATCCATCCACTACATAAGAAAGGAGATAGAACGGATGAAAACAACTACAGAGAGATATGTCTTCCCCTAGTTTGTTACAATATCCTATCTCAATGTTCAACAGAGCATAGGGAAGGTTAGAACCTAAAATTGGTGGATATCAAGCAAGTTTTCAACCGGGCAGATCCTGCCCGGAACAGATCTTGAATCTAAAGTTGATCCTTCAAAACTGTACAATAAAAATCTCGTCCGTGGATTTAAAAAAGCATATAATTCTATTGACCGCAAATCTTTATTTCAAATCTTGAAAGAACAAGGACTAGATCTGAAAATGTTGACAATTATTAAAACAATATTAACAAAAACAAGGTCAAAAGTGAAATTCATGGGTGACAACTCAGAGCCTTTCTAAATTAAAACTGGAATGAGACAAGGGGATGGACTCTTATTTAACTGTGTTCTAGAAAAAGTAATACAGGCGTGAAAAAAAAATCGGCCCTGAATAGGGGAGAAACAACATCAAAATAGATTGTCTGGCGTTTGCTGATGATCTAGCAATTTTTGCTTAAGATATATTAACGGCACAAAAACAGATTGAAATCCTAAAAGAAACAGCAGAAAAGGTAGGACCCCAAATTTCCTTTGAAAAGACACAATACCTGACCTGCAACGGACTAAGAACACTATTTCTAAAAACAAAATATGGAAACATCAGACGAGTTTCTCAATTCAATAGCACTACATGCCGACTTCGAGAAAACCAAGAAATCAAACAATACACAGATATACATAGCGATATGAGAAAAAGAATACTTAAGTTTTACGGACACATAAGACGGATGAGTCCGAGTAGGCTAACTAGACAAATAGTCCAATTTTATGAAAATAGGAGTAGAGCTAAAGTAGAAATAATTAAATTGATTATTGCAATTACAGAGGGCCTAAGCTCAGCAAATATTACACAAAGTGAAGTTCAGGATAGAAGCTATTTTAGATCCAAGGTTAACGTTTGGAAGGTTGGTCAGAGAGACAGAAAAATGTAGGAAGACCGGAACAACTTGGTCTGAAGAAAGTAAAAAAGCTGATGGTGAAAGAATGAAATCAGTATGGGCGCAAAGGAAGGCTAACAACAACAAACGCCTCTAACTGTACTTCGCGTGATCCACCAGGGCCCATACGTGAATAATAAATAATAATAATAAATATCATTTTTAAAAATAAAAATTATTTGATTTTTATTTCAAGCTATTTATTATTTTTCTTCTTAATTCTGTAGCTTTTCCATCATCGGAAGTTAGCCACCCCTTTTTCATAAATATTCTTCAAAATCCGAATATTCGAAATAAATTTTCAATGCTCGTATTCGACCACACTCGAATATTTCTTAGCTAGGACCGTTCATTTTGTTTTATGCTCTTTCTGCCAATCAAAAACTGACGTAGGTGATATCAACTTCACCTATTTATGTGGCCAAGATAAGATGTTTTGCTCCCCGGTCTGATTGATTTGTGATGACATATGACACGATTTTTCATATCAAATATAAAAAGCCTACTAATGAATTTATGCACTAATGTTTTGCTAGTGAAATGCAGTGTTATTGGGATTTGTAATTATCTCAAAAATCGTACCTCCTATTAAAAATTTATGAGAGGTCCTTCATATGGACAAAGACCAAAGACCCATTTCTTTCCAAAATTTTTACAGGGTGCTCCAAGAAACATCGATTTAATGTTGCACTATTCCCCATCCACGTCACGTTTATTTTCTCAGCAATACCACCAAATTTTACCTCGTCACGACGTGTACTACAAACTGCTTCAGAACTATTAAGAAATTTTAAATGATATATAAGACATTTGCAGTCATGTATACATATACATATACATATATATATATATATATATATATATATATATATATATATATATATATATATATATATATATATATATATATATATATATATATATATATTACATTGCGATTGCATTTCACGTTACTCAATATTAAAACAAAAACAAGACAAAAACTAGACGTTTCGAAGAAAATATCGCCGCTGTTATTGGCAATGTTAATAAAGATACAAATTTATCAATTCGTCGCCGTTCGTAAGAAGTTAGTCTTTATTATTCGCCCACGTGGATTATTTAATTTCGAATTTGAATGGTATTGATCTGGAGGAGTTGTGGTTCCAACACGATGGTTCCGACATGCCATTCAGCCAACTCAATAACAATCGATGTATTGAGGGAACAACTCGGACAGAATGGACTTTGTCAGAAGTACACAAGTTAAACACTAATACCATAGAATGTTATTTCACATAAAATTAATAGTTTCAAGGCATTTGATTTGGTTGTTGTTTTATTTGAATTTATAGTCCGGAGATACTAAAAGAATCACTTTATAGTTATACTTATTCAAACATAAATATGGTAAGAAATATAATACATTAAAAATAACCGACCGTCTGGCCAAACCTGATATTTCATCGCTTGAATCAACCCTAAATTATTCCAAGTATAATATGAATCATCCAACCATGCAAAAATTGTACCCAAGAAATTTGCATAATTATTTAATAAATTTACGTACATTGGTAACACACATAATTGATCATAAGTTTACATAAGGCTTTCATAATAGAGTCTTACATAATTATTTAGCACAAAAGATAAAATGAACGTTAATACACACATCAAAGTAAAATAAATACCACCAACCGAAACAAAGTTATGTAGCAATAGAGGGAAATCATAAATGTATATTTTGTGGAGGGTTAACCCCACTACTATGCCATTACCGTGAAAGGTTAATTGTCGTTTTCGCGATTTCGTATATTAACATCGTTTCTATTGTCCTATATATAACATCTTGCACCGTAAGATGTTTCGTGCTATCGAAATTCATAGATGAAGTTGATGTAGATCCGCATGTTCAATCTAACTGACTTCTTACTTAGTACATGACGTGTCATATCGATACGTGTAATAGGCAATATTGACACAGGTATGTATATTAGAAACAAAACACATTTGGTGGCACGGCAAGATAATAACACGCTTATCACAAATATGTAGGTGTGTACAAATGTGTACAAATATAGGTAGGTGTGTTAAAACAACTCGTGTAACATTGTTGAACATTTTTAAACACTTGTTTAAATCAGCATAAATACTATTTGAAAAATATGTATGATTAATTTTTCCATTCCAAGGATAAAAATATTAAATTTATTAAATAATTAATGAAAGTAAATTTGTAATAACTAGAATTTGTAAAAGTGTAATAACTAGAAAATTTTGAAATTTTCAGAATGTCAACAACTATAAGATTAAATGAGCGATTGATGGGTAAGTAAGGTGTAAAAAATAAGAACAACATGCCACTATTTATTATGAAAGAGGTAATTTAGTAGACTAAAAGTAGTAAGTTTTTAGCAACAATAACAATTTTCATGTGTATCTTTTGATAGGTAACGAGTTCAACAGTAACTCTAATTACTAAACCAGGAGATACACGAGCTGCGGTTTATATTAATGCTTATATAGTGACCGATGAGGAAATCAGAATGTAGATCAAGAATCCAATAACTACCAAAATTACTTGTGGACTGATGGTCACTTATTTCATTTGGCACCGTGAATATTCAACTAATTATTCTAATACACTAGTGTATATTGATTATGAGGTATTTCAAATCGCTGTCAGTAACAAAGTTATATCAGTTATTAAATTAATTAGGTATGTTGATAATTTGTTAAAATAAAAAAAATACCTCTATAAAATAAAAATTCGCATATGTATGGAAAAGCAGCTTATATTTTAAACTTTTAAATATTTAAATTAAAATATTGAAGAATATAAAGAAAAATATATTCTTATTTTATTTTTAGAAATATTTATTTCCTCAAGCTACATGTACCTTATAAGAAACATTGTAACACGTGTTACGAATTTAACGCGCCTTTTTGTGTGTATAAAACAACTAGGCCGCACTACGGACTACGCACTGCGATTTTTTCCAGCGAGCAGTTAACCGTCATAACCGCGAAACCGCTCGAGACGCACACACTGCGATTAAAAACAGCGAAACTGTCCGCGATTTTCACAGTTTGAAGATGGATTTCAAGAGAGCTGTATGTATTGCTGCTCTAATACTAAGAAATAGAAAAAGAAGACACACAAAAAAATGTCAACACAAATTTCGCAAATATACTTCTATTAGTTAAAAATTGTGGCGCGGTTTTTACCCGCTAGCCATTTAGTAATATTTCACAGGTTTAAACCGCAAGTGCGGTCGCTTATATTAGTTTTCTTAACACAAAATCATGCGGTTAAAAATCACGGCGGTTTAGCCGTAGTGCGGCCTAAGTGTGTAAATTTAACACATTTCGATTTGCAATGTATACATCGTAAAGTTTGACATTGTTGACTGAGTACGTACTCAGAACCTTTTATAATACGGACGCTATTTATGTTGTTATGTTGAAAATTTCATCTCAGTTAAAAATGGAATTATCTATAGGTAATTTTCGTGTGATGATTTACTACGACTTTCGACGTGGATTATCTAAAGAACAGTGCATAGATCAACTCACTTCGAGCGATAAAGCACCATCTAGAACCATTATATATCACTGATTTAGTGAAATCAATCGTGGGCGTCGTCCGCTCACAGACGAATTTAAAAAAGATCATCCATAATCGGTTGTTGTCTCAGAAAACATCGATACTCTGCGCGAACTGATTAAGCCAGCTCGTCATGTGACATATGGTGAGACTGAGGCATCCCTGGACATTAAAATGACAAGCTTACACAAGGTTTTACATGAACATTTAGCCGTGAAAAAGATTTGTTCGCGTTGAATTGCGCATAATTTGACAATTACTTCAAACAAGGCTCGTATCGATTAGGGCAAAGAAAAGCTCAAAAAAATAATTGTGGTGGGTCGAAAGCCGTATATATATATATATATATATATATATATATATATATATATATATATATATATATATATATATATATATATATATTATATATATATATTTATGACCCCATTTTAATGACGGGTCGTGATCGCACACAACTCACGCCATCATACGGCGAATGCTCGTAGCAGTCAGGACCGCTCGTAACATTCCGCCTGGAACCTCGGGTATAGTACCAGGTATGCCCACAAGGTAGCGTAACGGACGGCATTAAAATGGCCAGTTGATCTGGTCTGGCCCCGATTGCCTCTCCGAACTGCTTTCCTTGCGATCGTCTAGAGCTCGGCTGATGACGGCTGAAAGGCTAGAAACCGGTCCCGAGAGACGCGTGACGTCGCATGGTTAACAGTTCGGCGAAGGTGATCGGTGGCACCACGTGGAGAAAGGGTGAAAGATTTCTGTAATATTTTCCCTCCACGGTTCCGGTACGCTACCTTGTGGGCATACCTGGTACTATACCCGAGGTTCCAGGCAGAATGTTACGAGCGGTCCTGACTGCTACGAGCATTCGCCGTATGATGGCGTGAGTTGTGTGCGATCACGACCCGTCATTAAAATGGCCAGTTGATCTGGTCTGGCCCCGATCGTCTCTCCGAACTGCTTTCCTTGCGTTCGTCTAGAGCTCGGTTGATGAAGGCTGAAAGGCTAGAAACCGGTCCCGAGAGACGCGGGTGAAAGATTTCTGTATGTCTGATGTATATATATGTATGTATATATATATATATATATATATATATATATATATATATATATATATATATATATATATATATATATATATATATATATATATCTACATAGATCTATGTAGATCTACATCTATGCATATGAGCCCGAAAGTAAACAGCAGTCGACTGTTTGAGTCTTTCAAAATGAGCCAAACCCAACAAAAGTTGTTCGAGCAAGAAGCACTTTGAAACAAATGGTCGCCTGTTTTTTTTTGGATAAATGAGCACGTGGCTATATTGCCACTAGAGAATCGTACAATGGTCAATTCTGAATGAAAAAACAACCAGCGACGCAGTCAAAACATCGAATTGATGGGTCATCCACCGTAGTCCTGATTTCGGCACTCAGTGTTTTATTTTTGTTCCCGTCCGTGAAAAATAAACTACGTGGTCAACGATTTTCGATGCTAGAATAAGCGATTGATGCGCTCAAAATGCATGCTTTGGAGATACCCCAATCGGAATGGAAAAAGTGCTATGAAAATTGGTTCAAATGTATGCAAAAGTGTATTGATCATATATAATATCAGAATATTTTGAAAAACAATAAAACGATTTTCACTGATAAATATTTGTTTTTATTTATTATTCCGGATATATAAATAACAACTCGAAATATTAAATATCATACACTTAAGATCGCAAATATAATTATTGATTTTCTATAAGAATATTAATCCCTACTTAATCTGTAAAATAATCATAATAATGACAACCTCTTCTCTATTGCTATCACTAACCTAGAAATAACAAATAACCATGGAAATATCAACACGAGGAAACAACATAATATAATATAATATGCTTCTAAACAGGGCCTTTATTCATTATGAAATTGTCCTTGACTCCTCTTCTTCTTCTGCTTCCTTTGGTGCTACAGGTTGATATCCCCAAAATTATTCAGTATAGTCTGGTAAATAATCAAGGAACGTTTAACATCAGAGCAACGCTTGCAAATTGTCGAAATTTATTATGAAAATCAGTGTTCTGTACACCAGACTTATAAAGCACGTGAATTTTCCTTCCAAAAATTACCGTTGTATCCAGAAAAATGCACCGTATGGTGCGGATTGTATGCTGGTGGCATTATTAACCATATAATTTTTGTTGTTTTATTTAAACATATAGTTGTTGTTTTATTTAAATTTAAAGTTCGGACGTACTAAAAAATCACCCTATAGAAAGCCTAGCAGAATACTGTTTACGGAGCAAGACGGTAGAAGCAACCGGGGATATCTAGGTTCAGATGGGAGTCTGAAAGGGGATGACCCAAATATCGGAAAACTATATTGGAAAATCATAACAGTTGATAGGCCCAGATAGAAGAAGATAATTGCGATAGCCAAGACCCTCATGGTTTTGCTAAAGATGATGATGATAATTGCGGTAGATAGAGTCAGATACTGAAAACTGAAATAAACCGATGTGAATGGACCATTTCAAAGACTTGCAGTTATTGTGGTTATATTTTTAGGCACCCTAAAATTGTAAAGCAGTGTTCAGTAATTTTTTTAAGTTTATAAATGACAGCTGTCAAATATATAGCTGTCACTTTATCTACGACGAATTTTAAGTAATAACAAAACAAACCTCTCGCCTAGATCCATTTGTAATCCTATAAAACTGAAGTTTCTAAAGAACGAATGGAAAAGAAACGTCAGTAAATATTTAACAAGTCACGCAGTTCGTCTTTCTGACGTTTCCCAGACCGGAAATAAAGGCCTATTTACCTCACGGTTTCCTTGATTTTGGCGCGGTCAAAAGGGTATCGTATTTTCGACAGTGAAACAATTAAGATGAGGTTATTTGCTAGAGAAAGGGTCTAGACTTGACGATTTTTAGGAGGCTGTTTCGCCTTTGAACGTTCGACGGGGTTTTTGGTAGTGGTTAAAGAGAGATAGGGGGCAACGGCAAATTAGATCTCAGTTAAAGCACATCTCAATTTAAATTGAATGATTTAATACGTTATTGTTATTTTCACACACATCGTCGTTGACATTTTCTCGACCTGCTTTTTTCTAACCAAGTTAGCATAATTAAGAGATGATTAAAGGGTTTTTACGTTTGCTTGCAGCTTTGATCGAGTGAACTTATTGCGATTTAGTGTCAGTGGAACATTCACAAACTTTTTATTGACTAAAGTTTCTGAAAGAAAAATTATCATATAGATTTATGTCTTCATCTTCGCGAGTCTTTAGCGACATTGGAGGAGATGTTCTCCGAAAAGGTATTTCATGAAGAGAACAGGTTGAGTGGCCGCCTTAGAGCTCTGATTTAACCCCACCAGATTTTTTCTTGTGGAGTCATCTTAAGAGCATCGTCTACGATAACGATCCTCGAAATTTGATAGATTTACAAAGGAATATTGAAGAAAAGATCAGACTGATTCCTCGACAACTTCTTAGAAAAGTCTTCGATAATCTTCGCGAAAGTGCCGCCAATGAAGTGACTGTCATTTAAACAATTTTATTTTTAAAAAGTAAACTTTCTTTTATTACCTTTGTATTGGTACCAATAAATAATAATTAGAGTTTTTTTTTATTTTCAACTGAAATAGTTGGATCGTTCTGAGGCACCCTGCATTAGCATCCATTTTGACAATATGACCCGCTCATCTGAGCCGTCTGTGTTTAATGCTGGACAGAACGTCTTCTCCTCCAAAGCGGGCATAGAGATCGTATATGGTACTTCGTGGTTGTAGTGGCGTCTCCTCACTTCATCTTCACAAAAACTTCCTAAGATTGCTCTTAGCAGCTTGTCTCAAAGATTGAAAGTAGATTTGCGTATGCCTTAGCGTCCATATTTCTGACACGTTTGCGAGAACCGGTCAAATCAATATTTCGTAGAGTCGAATATTCGGAAGTCGCGACTTCTCAAGTAAGTTACGTAGTTTGATATCATCAATGCGGTTCATTGTTTTGAAGCTATTTTTGGAGTTGATTGTGGATGCAAGGTAGGTGAACTGACGAGTTTTGGCTGGGAGTTTTGGCAAATATTTCGAACGCGTTATTTTGTTGAGGCTACCAGTATTTCGGTTTTCTTTTCATGCATGTTGAAACTTATAGTTTTCACAATCTATTTACTTCACCCTTATTTATACTACTTACTCTTGTTTATATTAAATCAATTGAATCCCGAACTGCGGCATGGAGATTGAAATGATTATAGTTTCTCTTGCTGATTCACAATATTACCAGATTTTTTACCTACTAGATAAGTAGGAAATCTGGTTTGGAGGAGAATTTTTAACAATAAAAAACTTTGACGAAACTTAGCGGAAGTTACACTAAATTGTTGAGACATCAGAGCGACTTCGGCTTTCCGATGCTTCCTTTGTTTCTAATGAATCACGGTGCATTAAGAACCACACACAGAAATTTGTTTTGAAATATCTGGAGCTGGTGGGAAGAGGTAGTCGGAAGAAATCTTAGCCTAACTTGGAAGATGAATAATACAACGACTCCGTAGGGTTTAATATACATGTAGTTTGATCCCTAAGGAAATTTACTCATTTTTCACTAATTCTGCATGCCAGAGGTACTCTATTGCATATAGTATTCTGGATTTTAAAGGATTATATACATTGTAGAGGATGTAATAGTAATAATTTTTGTAAATTTAACCTATTCTTACCATCATTTGAAAGTTATTAAATCACCAGTGTATGAATTTAAATTCAATTTAAATCCGAAATTGTATTCTCTAATTCGTTTCAGTTTTGTGTATCATTATTTCGTAGAAACCGAATTATCGAAAATAGTGTTCTCGGTGAATTCCAAGTTCCTTTCTAACGATCGTAAAACAAAGATATTGGGCTGTGCTTTATCGTTTTTTATCCGATATAATTAGAAAGGAGATTAATTGTTAGACCACATCGTTACAGGAGATGAGACTTGGACGTCCCATATGACTCCTGAGTCCAAGAAACATGACTCCTGAGTCCAAGTCAATGACTACCATACCAAAGACTACATCAGAAAATAGACAATAGTTTTTTTTTTAAGATAGACCCCTTCCCAGTTCCAGGGTCTTCTATAACACAGGATATATTAACGAACTGGGTGGCGCCCTTTTGACGCGCAGCTATATCCTGTCTAGGACCTTCTTCCCGGTGCTCCCGGCGAACAGCTGCCGTCGCTATGGCCAATATTTTTTAATTGTTTACAAAGAGAAAATACTTAGCCACAATATTCCGTATGCGACTTGCCTAAATTCACGAGGCAAATGGGCAAATCTGAGTCAGATTCATACATGTTGCCAATAAAATTTGGGCCTACACGCAGTGTTTTAAAAGAAGTGATTCCATCGTTGTATAATTTTTGTATTTGTGTTTGTTTCCGAATATCAAAATTAAATTGCGTGTTCATCGGACGTCTATTCAGATCATTCAATCCTACATAAATGGAACAGTTATTTGGATTGACATAAAGGTTTCGAAAATTGGTCCAACGAAATGCAAAAGTGAACTGATGCAAAGGATCAGGATAATATAATAAAGGATAATATAATAAATTGGCAAACTTTTCGAGAGCTCCCAGGGTAGGACACTAATCAACGGTTGTTTGTTCATATGAGATAATACCTGGGCGTAATTACTAACCGATGGTCATAATTCGAAGCCTAAATTATATGTCCACCTGATAGTTAGCTTTAGATGCCGAAACGTATTTAATATTAAAACCCTCCTTTCATCATTTAATTAGCAATAAAGCAAACCATTCCGCAAGTTTCCACTGAATAATCATATAAAATTCGTGTTTCGAAGGAGCGAATGGAGAAGAAACGTCGTTAAATATTTAACATCGACCCAGTTCGTCTCCTTGACGTCTCCCAGACCGGAAATAAAAGCCTATCTACCTCACGCTTTCCTTGATTTTTGCCCGGTCAGAAAGGCCTCGTATATTCGACTCATCGACGCTAACGCAATTAAAATGAAGTTATTTGCGTGGAGCGAGGGAGAGACGATTAATTTGACGATCCTGTTGCAAACAGTTTCGTCTTTTAACGTTAAAGAGAGATTTTTAGCACTTGGTATTAATATTAAATTATAGGTTAAACCCATTGTTAAAATGTATTTAGAAGATTTCAACACTTACGATTTTGATGCGTATAGAGGTTATTTAAATTTAACTATTTTGACAACTACATTTAGTCATTTTAATACTTAAAGAATTTGAATTTGTAAATATAGTGTGGTACAATATGGTTTAAATGTAGTAGTCGTTCTGTGTAGACCCGTTATTAGCTGTAGGACTATACATAGTCCTACAGGACTATAAATATATATATATATATATATATATATATATATATATATATATATATATATATATATATATATATATATATATATATATAAATATGACTGTTTCAAAAAATCGACTATTTTTTTTCTTAAAGGTATCGAAAATATTGTTAGAAATGATGAAAAAAATAATATGAAAGTTAGAGCTCTCAATATTAATATTAAGAGGTGCCGCATCGAAAATTTGAATTTCCCATAACATTTTATAGCTCTTCAGCGGAATATTACTGTGGAAAGGAAATTAAACGTTCTTCAAAAAAGGTCTTTTGTAAATTTACAAAATTTTTGTTACTTTTTCCAAACTTAGCCTCGAATGCTAATGTTGAATGAATAATAAATTTTTATATTTTTTCAATTTTTCGACGAAACTATCAATTTTATCGAAAAATGTTATTCAATTTTTTTTGTAGATCATTCCATTTCCTATAAATTTTCATTAATACGTTTTTCGAAACTCCGTAAGGATCGTGAGTTATTTAAATTAATTATTATATTTGACTAACTTTTAAAAAAGTCAACATGCCTTAAAGAGGCTTATTCCGTAATCTGGATTGGGAACAGGTTGAAATAAAAATAAATGGGGCATACTTAAGCCACCTAAGATTAGCAAATGATATCGTTCTCTTGTTACAAAACCCAGATGAACTACAAAAACACATATAAGAGCTGCAAAAGGAGGGAGAACCATTTAGCTTGAAAATAAACCTAAATAACAGTCAGATTATATTCAAGAAATTTAATGAAAACAGAAGATTATCTATTTTAGGAAGTGACTTAGAGGTGTTGGACCTCTACATATATCTTGGGCAAAGGATTTTAATGGAGGGTGATGCCGCCCGGGAAGTGGAATGGCGCGTTAAGTATGGCTGGCAGGTATTTGGCAGGCTCAACATGGTGTTTAAGAACAAACTCCAACATTATCTGAAGAGAAAAGTTTTTGATTAGTGCGTGCTGCCTATTCTGACATACGGAAGTGAAACATGGACCTGCACATCTCAATTAATTCAAAGGCTTCGGGTAGCACATATGGGAATGGAAAGGTGTATGCTTGGCATTACAAAGCGGGGCAGAAAGATTGCACATCGATCAAAGAACAGATGAAAGTATGTGACATTATTGCAAACATTATTGAATGAATTGAAATGGAGGTGGGCAAGCCATATAGCGAGGCGATGTGACTATAGATGAACCAAAGCAATCTTGGGGTGGATACCTTTTGATTATAAGTGTCCACGAATAAGACCTAAGACACGATGGATCGATGACATCATCAAGTTTATTGGCCTCGAATGGCAGAGGAAAGCTCAGGATCGCGCGAGTTGAAAGCATGCTGGGGAGGTCTTCATCCTGCAGTGGATCGACAATGGCTGAATGAGGATGATGATTAAAAAATAAAGAAAGTTCATCCCTGATGCACGTTGGTGCTTTTCCATTCCTCCACCCACCATTCAAAGCCCAGCAAGTGTTTCCTAAGATCTTTCTGACCTTAAGCTGTCATCAATTGGGCTCAAGTTGAACGTCTGGAGTGCGGATGAAGGAACGACTAAATCGATGACTATATATAGTCATGTATACATTAGTCATGTTGAATGGTGGCTGCATTCATATACAGCCATGCCAAATAAAAAATAAAAAAGGGCGCTGTGGACTCGAAGGCACCGCATATTTGTTCGCGATACGTTTGCCAAAAGTGATGAATCCGCATTTAAAATGCAAGGGTTCTTCAGGCGTTAGTTCAACATTGGACATCATAGCGAGATCCCCAGCCGCACCATTCTCATATATAATAAGTGAGAAGATTCTGCGAAGTCACACTCAATTTAATAGGCGGCACGCTTCTAAAGTGGGAATGAGTAAACGTACAGTAAAGCATATATCCCATAAGGATTTCGGCTGTAACTCATATAAGTTGATGATTGTTCAAGAGTTGAATAAAGGGTACTATAAACAACGCCTCACATTTGCTTAAACAATACTTGACATGTTTAATAAAAATGGACATTTGACGATCATCATAAGTGATGCAGGTCGAGGTGATTGACTGCTGATGATAATTCTCTAACCGAACAATGTCCCGTCGTCTCTTCGAAAACTGGACCTTTTCACGTTGAGATGTTTATTTTTGGAAATACTTAAAATCACCGATGATGAAATAATTAAAAACTTATATGGCTGAATTGAAGAAACCGGTGAACAAACGTTGGAAAAAGTGGAAGCAAACTTTCTAGAATGGCTCCAAACGTGTGTTTTGTGAAAATATCCATCACGCTAATGACATTATTTTCCGCACCTAAGCATTGAAAATGGCATGTTACACGGATTTATTTTTATGTTAATAAATATAATCTGAAAGAAAATTAATTTAGTCATGCTTCTTTAAAAAAAACCTGCATTTTCCGTAGATCACCTCATGCCTCTGAATGAATTTTCAGTTTTACTTTCTATTAGTTAATTTTAAATATTTTTCTTCGCAGACATCGTGTCATCTAAATTATTATTCTCAGAAAAAGAGGCATACCAAAGGCACGATGGTAGGACAATGTAAGAAGATATGCTGAAGAACTACCGCGCATTAAAAGCTGGCAGGAGCTGCTGGAGATCGATCTCGTTACAGCAGAGAGTTGAAGCAGGTCAAGGGTCACTTATGGGCTGTTGAAGAAGATACTGGAAAACAACACAAATAACTATGAAATAGAATAACATTACGAATAATACATTTCACTGGATTAATTTTGTTATTTTTGTACATACCGTGACCGTGTTGTGTAACTAAAAAACATTATACAATTTCCCTTACCTTTGACAAAAAAAATGTAATTATGTTTAATTATGTTATATAACTATATAACTATGCGATGGATGGATGATGAACTACCCTCAAAAATTTAAGGTGACTTGGTTACTTAATACAGAAGATTTATACGGAGAACAGCATAGATCTCATAGAGCATAGAATCAAACCAATATTTATCTCATGCAACCTTTGAAATAAACACACATTTAAAAACATTAAAAAACGAAGATGCTAAGGTAACTAACTCCAAACACTTTTATTTGGCAGGCAAATATAATCTCTAAGCAAAAATTTCCATGATAAACAAACAAACAACCCGAACATAAAAAGCAAAAAACAGACAATAATCGCGAAAGAATCGATATACTGTGAATTAATATATGTACGACCTGGGAAAGTTCTATCAGTTAAAATAATATTTTCAAAAGCATCGAGTGGTTTTTCTTGCCAACCTAAAACAGAGGCTTCGAACGAACACACAAAAGCAAAGAGAAGTAAAACATGACTTCCTTAAAGTAACTTAATCCATTTCCTGACTCTCTACTGGTAAATTCAGGTAGCAAAAGTCAAGGTTAAAGAGCTCGAAGAAACTAGTTTTCGAGTTGGGCTTTACTCTTTAACTTTTCCAATATCCCAAGGAAATATTTGCTATTAAATTATTGAAAATGATTTCGTCTAACACGAATTTGTTTGATATATACTGCTGCGTTCAAAAAGTTTCAAGAAATTCATATATATATATATATATATATATATATATATATATATATATATATATATATATATATATATATATATATATATAATGAACATTTTTGTTGGTTGGTTCCAAGAGAATCTAACACTACATATATACGCCATTCGACGGGAAGTCGGCGAAAACATGGGTTTGGCATTTTTCTCGGAGATCAAATCCCAAATCGAAAAATACGACCATAAATAAAACCAATAAACGTAATTTGAGAAGAGCCTTAAATGGAATTTGGTCAGGCATATAGCTAGAATAGCGGACAAAAGGAATATTAGAGCGTAGACCAAGATTCAAAATAGATCCAACCCTCCAATAAGATGGACGGATAATTTAAAACACTACCACGGAAACTGGACGTAAGCAGCACGAAAACTGGAGAAGAATGAGGGAGACTATCTTAAACAGATTCTCTCAGGATACCTAAATATCAATAAAACGAATATATTTTGTCGACATGTTTTAACTAAACTTAAAGAGATTTACTTTTTATTTATTAACACTCAAATATCTCGAGAACGCTTTGAGATTCCTTAATGAAATTTTGAACATAAACATCAGGAAATCTTTGCCACTTTTTGGGTATTTTTTTTCTTGTCGCATATTTGTAATCTAAGGCTGATTTGATTTTCTCTAAATGACAACAGTACTTGAATTTGGCTTTGTTGAAAACAGCATTTTTTTCTCAATTCAACCAAATAAATATTGTAAGTTTTTTTTTTCAAAATAGATTTTAAAAAATGGCTAAAAGGTGTTTCGGTCTGTTTTTGGGTAAATATATTTCTCATTTAGCAGGCTATGAAACTATGAATAACAGATGAAGTATTTGATTACGGTTTCAAATTTCTTTTAATTTTAATATGGAATTAATAAAGAGAAACAGTAGAAATACTAACAATTGTTGGATTTGGTGACGGAAAACGAATTTATGCTGAAGTTTGTGGAGTATTTAATGAAGTACATCCGAATAAAAACATCACAAAGTCAAAAGTTTCAGAAACGGTGAAAAGATTTAATGATACAGGCAGCATTAAATGTCGTCCAAAATTAGGAAGACAAAAAAATACTAATAACGAAAATTCGTTGAATATTTTAATTGATGTAGTACACAATGGTAAGGTTTATATATATATATATATATATATATATATATATATATATATATATATATATATATATATATATATATATATAGCTTCAAATAAGTTGCCGCCATCACGCCGAGACAAGTACCTTCCAGGACTGGTTTCTGGCCTCACAGCCGTCGTCAGCTGGGCTCGAGCTCAACGCAGGGAGACAGCTGAATCGAAACGAATAGAGCAAGACCAAGTCAACTGGTCATATCGATAGCGGGTCGCAATCTCAATGCAACTCTCGCCATCCTACGGTGAATGTTCGCCGCAGTCAAAAACTATGCGATACATTCTTCCCACAACTTTGGATGTAGGTATAAGGTTTGCTCAAAAGATATCGTAGTATATATATATATATATATATATATATATATATATATATATATATATATATATATATATATATATATATATATATATATATATATATATATATATATATGAGACTGCTACGAGCATTCGCCGTATGATGGCGTGAATTGTGTGCGATCACGACCCGTCATTAAAATGGCCAGTTGATCTGGTCTGGCCCCGATTGCCTCTCCGAACTGCTTTCCTTGCGTTTTTTCCGGGAGTACATCCGGTTGTCGGGTTGGTCCCTGTCGGGAGCTTGCAGACGTTTCGCCAAAATCTCATTTGGCATCTTCGGTGCTTACTGTCGCGAGGTTCGTGACTGTCCCTACGCACAAACATATATATACAAACATATATATATATATATATATATATATATATATATATATATATATATATATATATATACTGGTATATATACTGGTATGTATACTGGGTACTTACCCGAGGCTAGACGGGCCACGAACGGTCTCGTACAGTTTGTCTGTCGCGGTCGTTTACCAGAGGATGGCAGAGTTACATGCGGCCATTCGACATTTTATGGTCATGGCTTTAGTCGTTCCCTTCAGGCGTTCAGCTTGAGCCCAGCTGATGACGGCTTAAGGCCAGAAACTGGTGCTGGCGCTTTGGATGGCGGATGGGGAACGACAAAGCACCAACGTGGAGTGCGGGTGTATTTTCTTTGTTTTTAATATCTTTTTCCGCGATACCACTTCATCATTATTTTTGAACATATATATAGTATTAGATGCGTATAGACCAGGTTGGATCACGCAAAGCATTCTGACTCATTTTCGAGTGTTCCTTCTGATCTTCCACACCTCTCTCACCCTTTCTCAGTGTCCACCGCCACGTTGGACATTATCTCTGTGTCTTTCAGGAATATAGTCTGTATCCGAGAATGATAGCCGAGAATTTTCCTCATAATTTTGCGTTCTTCTTTTATTATGTTTTCTATGCCACTTTTTGCGTAGAGTGTAAGCGGCTCACTTGCCTATAGTACTTCTAGTTTGATTACTGTGTTGTATCTTAGTGTCTTATTTTTGCGTGTGTGGATTTGCATTTCTTATTGTAGATATTGTGTCTTGCTGTATACCCTCTTGATCTTCTGTAATCGAATCGTCTGTGCGATCTTCTCTCCTCCTGTGGGTTCGAGAATCTCGCCCAGGTATTTGAAGTGAGTCACCCTATATATCTTGCCGTATTTGTTGTTCAAATTTTGGACATCTAATATTGAGCAGGAGAATTCGGCTTCTTGAAAGCCTCTCTCTACACATTCCTTGAGGACCTCTATCTGTTTGGTTGCCCTTGTTTCATTGTCTGCGAGTATGGCTTTGTGTTGGGGTATGGTTCTATGTTGTTCTTGGGTCGTCCGAGTCGTATTGGTTTCCAGTGTACTTGATTTTTCACTTCTTTTTCCCATTCCCTTATGACTTTGTTCAGGATCAGGTTGAAGAGGAGTGAAAATAACCCATCTCCTTGCCGTTTTTAATCAGAAAAGGTTCGGAAATTTCTCCCATAAATTTCACTTGAGAGGTTGAGTCGGTCAGTGTCTGCTTGATCGTAGTGTTTTGGGGATAAGTCCTTATTCTTCTAGGATGTAGAACAGAGATTTTTAGGCAATGCGGTGCGTATGCTTTCTTGAAGTCCACGAACGTACAGATGATTGGGACGTTTCTGATAGCTTTGTATTTCAGTATTGTTTTTAAGTTAAATTTTTGTTCAGTATATATATATATATATATATATATATATATATATATATATATATATATATATATATATATATATATATATATATATATTATCGTACAAACGATCGGATGTACTCCCGGACTAATAGTCTAATGTATTCTTCCATCCGAGAAACACTATGATATATATATATATATATATATATATATATATATATATATATATATATATATATATATATATATATATATATATGGTTGCTACTATGTATGAAAACGTTCAAATATCTCAAGAACGTTTTGAGATTTTTTAATTAAATTTTGTACTCAAACCCCAGGAAATTTTTCAGGAACTTTTTGGGTATATTTTACTTTCTTTTTTTTCTTGTCGCATATTTAAAATCAATTTTTTTTCCAAAATACATTTTAAACTTACACAACATTTAAATTGCTAAAAAGGCTTTCGGTCTCTTTTGTCAATATGATATTTAAAAAAAAACAAAAATTATATTTTTGTTATTAAAAAACTATTTACAAAAGGTATTCAAAGTATCCACCATTAACTTCCTGGCAGTCGAGCGAAGCCTTGAATTGCGTATTCTTGCCACTCAATCCCATCCAAGCATTTAACTTTTGAGGCTACTGTGTACGAATCTGTTCCAACCAGTGCAAATTAGCATCAGCCCAGTATCTATAGTTGTGTCTGTTAACATGACCCTTTAAGTAGAATGTTGTTTCATCTGTAAAAATAATATTTGAAACAAAATTTGGATTGGTGTTTATTTTTTTCTATCATAACTTTCCGGAAAAATCAACTGTTCGATCAAAATCATCTTCGCTTAATTCTTGTAGTAATTGTATTTCTTAAGGATAAAAATCTTTTGTATTATTTTTTGGACTAAGCGTCTACACATGTTATGATTTAAAGCTAATTGTTACACGGAAACCTTACCATTGTCTACTACATCAATTAAAATATTCAACGAATTTTCGTTATTAGTATTTTTTTTGTCTTCCTAATTTTGGACGACATTTACTGCTGCCTGTATCATTAAATCTTTTCACCGTTTTTGAAACTTTTGACTTTGTGATGTTTTTATTCGGATGTACTTCATTAAATACTCGACAAACTTCAGCATAAATTCGTTTTCCGTCACCAAATCCAACAATTGTTAGTATTTCTATTGTTTCTCTTTATTAATTCCATATTAAAATTAAAAGAAATTTGAAACCGTAATCAAATACTTCATCTGTTATTCATAGTTTCATGGCCTGCTAAATGAGAAATATATTTACCCAAAAACAGACCGAAACACCTTTTAGCCATTTTTTAAAATCTATTTTGAAAAAAAACCTTACTATATTTATTTGGCTGAATTGAGAAAAAAGTGCTCTTTTCAACAAAGCCAAATTCAAGTACTGTTGTCATTCAGAGAAAATCAAATCAGCCTTAGATTACAAATATGCGACAAGAAAAAAAATATCCAAAAAGTGGCAAAGATTTCCTGATGTTTATGTTCAAAATTTCATTAAGAAATCTCAAACCGTTCTCGAGATATTTGAGTGTTAATAAATAAAAAGTAAATCTCTTTAAGTTTAGTTAAAACATGTCGACAAAATATATTCGTTTTATTGATATTTAGGTATCCTGAGAGAATCTGTTTAAGATAGTCTCCCTCATTTTTCTGCAGTTTTCGTGCTGCTTACGTCCAGTTTCCGTGGAAGTGTTTTAAATTTGGTTGGATCTATTTTGAATCTTGGTCTACGCTCTTATATTCCTTTTATCCGCTATTCTAGCTACATGCCTGACCAAATTCCATTTAAGGCTCTGCTCAAATTACGTTTATTGGTTTTATTTATCGTCGTATTTTTCGATTTGGGATTTGATCTCCGAGAAAAATGCCAAACATCGCGCGCTCCATTACTTTTTGTAAGATTATGGTTAGTTTCTTCGCTCCGTAAAATATAACTGACAATACATACCGCTTAAGAGACTTTCTCTTCGGATATACTGAAAGAGCTGATTCAAAATTATTATTTTAGCTTGCCGAAAGATACACAAACCAATTTGTGGTATTTCCACTTAGTAAGAGGTTTTATTATTTGTGTTGTTGATATATTTATGTCCAGTCCAACTTCTAGAGAAAAAAGAAATTCCTTTCAAAATCCATTTTTCTGATATTATGATAAACACATCCATGAAATCAAGAATTAAATGTCTACTGGAATACTATTGACAACTTGAGAAATCGTTCAACGTCTTGAAATGTTAGCTGGCTCTCACTGTACAATATTAAAAGGCAATTAAGTCACGAAATATGTTGAAGCTCGTCTTGTTCCATATCAGACGATTTTTTGCAAAATCACTATTATGTTCTGGTTGTTCAAGAAATGTTTTCTCTACAAAATTCACTTTTGAAATGTATTATTACTGGTGACGTGATATAGATCTATTCATACGATATCAAACTGAATCAGTAATCAAGTGAATGGAGAGCAAAAAAAAAACAAAGCAAGACCGAAATAAATTCAGTTAAGTCTGACCGATATTAAGACCGTGTATTTTATTTCGTGATTTATCGTTGTATAGAGTATCATCATCATCACTCAATCATTGTCCATCCATTTCAGGATGATGGCCTTTTTAGCATGTTTCCAACTCACACGGTCTTGAGCCTTCTTCTGCCTTTCGGGTCCAATATACTGAATGATGGTCCATCATTAGTCTATCGTATTTTCGGTCTTCCTTGTGGACGTCTATGGTCAAGCGGTAGTTGCTCCACCCGTCATCACATCGCCTCGCTATATGGCCTGTCCACTATTAAAATTCCTTTTTTCTTCCAATTATGTGACCTTTCTTTTCATTTACCTCCATAATACCCAAAGTAGTTTATGATACTGCACTTCATTGGGCATTTCATTTCACTGCACTTCATTGGGCATTTCATTTCACTGCCATAACGGACGGATGATATACAAATCAAACACTTTTCTCTACAGACAAATTAGGAGTTTAATCTTAAACACTATGTTAAGCCTGCCAGATTTTGCACGTTTGATTTTAAACACACTCCTTAAACTTACACATTAATTTCCATTTCAACATCATCAAGGTATATATATATATATATATATATATATATATATATATATATATATATATATATATATATATATATATATATATATCCTTTGTGGGTCAGACCTTGATGTGGTAAAGGGATTTGAGTAGGGCAATGAAGCTTTGAGCTATTATTTGAGCTCCTGGGAGGGTCACCCCTGGCGGACAGGTCAAGGCAGAGGCCTCAGACTAACATGATCCAAAATCTGCCAACCCGCATTGGACCAGCGTGGCAGATTACGGTCCATACCTTCAACATTGTATTTCAATATATTAAAATATGACAGTACAACCTCAAACACGGCCCTCATTCCTCGGAGGCCAAGGGGCAACTACCTACGGTAGCGGAAAGACCTGCCCCAAGGCAGAGGGTGCTAAGAATCACCGGGTTAGATCAGGCTGCCATTGGACTTTTGACATTGCAACGCTAAATATACGGACTATGAAAGCGAGGCCCGATTGCAAGAACTTTTAATCGAACTTGACAACATACATAGGGATATTATTGGGCTCTGTGAAATACGAAGAGATCGTGAAAAGTTAATCAAACTGGAACCAACTGGACACGTACTCTACACTCGAGGTACGGAAAATGGCCGATGAGGCGGAATTGGATTCCTCATCAATCGAAAACTGAAGGACAGTGTGGTAAAATTTGAAAGTTCATCCGACCGACTAGTCCAATGTGTCATTCAGCTGAATAAAAAGTTTAGGCTTCAAATCGTCCAAGCTTATGCACCAACTATAAGCCATAGGGATAAGGAAATTGAGGAATTTTATGATGATGTGGCCCAGCTTTTATACTAGGAGAAGTGTAGGTACAAAATCCTAATGGGTGATTTTAATGCCAGAATTGGAACAACAAGAACTGACGAAAATGCAACTGGCCCATATGGAACTGGTGAGCGAGACAATAGAGGTGACATATTGGTTGATTTTGCTGAAGGGCAAGAACTATATATTATGAATGCATTCTATAAGAAAAATATCAGCAGAAAATGGACATGGAAAAGTCCATCTGGGCTCACAAGTGAAATTGACTACATCATGACCAACGATAAAACAATATTTACCAATTGTTGTTTACCAATTGTCCTTAACAATTTTAATGTTGGAAGTGACCACCGAATGGTACTGGCAAGGGTTCGGATTGACTGTCGAAAAGAGCGCGAAAGAATGGTAAGATCGAAGAAGGGCAAGGTGGATTCTGGAAAACTGCTGGAGAGAGGAAGCGATGTTGAGATTGCTTTGTCAAACCAGTTTGCTGCGTTACAAGATCCAGAGGAGGTGGAAATATCAGTTCAATATGAAGAAGTCGCCAACAATGTACTTCAAATGGCTGCTTCAATAGCACTAGAAGAAAAATGTCTCAAACAGACAAAAATCTCCAGTGAGACCATTAATTTAATGAAGAAACGGCGAGCAATGAGAAATGCAGGTAGTCCTTTTGGCAGGGTCGAGTATACTGAGCTCTGCAACACTATAAGAAAATGTATCAGAGAGGACATGCGCCGATTCAATATTGCAGCTAGTACAAAAAACCCTGGAAGAAAACAAAGGAATTAACAAAGCTAAACAAAAGCTGAGAAACAAAAGAACGCAAATATATGCTTTAAAGCGTGAGGATGGCACAGTGTGCAGGGCGCCAAATGTTAGAGATTGTCGGAAAATTTTTTACCCAGTTATATGAAGATCAGAAGCAATCAAAGACAACAATACCCACGGAAGAACAAATGCCAGATATCCTAGTGGAGGAAGTAACAAGTGCTATAAAATCGATGAAAAATGCCAAGGCTCCAGGAAAGGACAGTGTAACTGTCGAAATGCTAAAAGCTGGTGGTCAGACGTTACATAAAACACTGGCAAAATTATACTCAAATGCCTCAAAGAACAAAAAGTACCTGACTTATGGAAAAATGCAGAAGTGATCCTTTTACATAAAAAAAAGCACAGGAAGATTTAAGAACTACCGTCCAATAAGCCTCCTATCAGTAATGTACAAAGTTTTCTCTAAGATAATTTCTAAAAGAATATTAAAAACACTGAATGACGCACAACCAAGAGAACAGGCAGGATTCAGAAGTGGATTCAGTACAATCCAATCCAACATCGAGGTTGTACAGCAGATCATAGAAAGGCACAACGAAGTCCACTGTGCTTGGCTTTTATCGACTACGAAAATGCATTTGATTCCATCTCAAAGCATGCGATAATGGATGCACTGCTTAGCCAGGGTGTAGAGAGAGCCTATGTAAACCTATTAGAATCGATATATGATGGAGCTACAGCCACAATTCACCTTGATGATCTTGAAATGGGAATTAATGTAGAACGAGGTGTAAGGCAGGGTGACGCAATATCGTCTATTCTTTTCTCGGCTGGCCTTGAACAAGTATTCCGTAAACTAGATTGGGAACAGGATGGTGTAAAGATCAATGGTGCAAACTTAAACCATCTTAGATTTGCAGATGATATTATTCTCATTTCACAAGACCCTGAGGAGCTGCAAAAACGCATACAAGAACTGCAAATGGCTGGCGAACCATTTGGCTTGAAAATAAACCTGAAAAAGAGTCAGGTTATGTTCAATAACTTCGCTCAGGACAGAAGAATTTCAGTTTTAGGAAGGGATTTGGAGATTGTTGACAGCTTTATATATCTTGGGCAGAAGATTTCAATGGAGGGGAATACCGCCCGGGAGGCGGAACGGCGTGTTAAATGTGTCTGGCAGGCATTTGGTAGGCCCAACATAGTATTTAAGAGCAGACTCCCACTTTGCCTGGAAAGAAAAGTCTTCGATCAGTGCATTCTACACGTTATAACATACGGAAGTGAAACCTGGACACTCCCATCGCAATCAATTCAAAAACTTCGAGTAGCACAGAGGGGAATGGAAATATATATGATTGGCATTACAAGACGAGACAGAAAGTCCTGCGCATGGATCAGGGAGCAAACAAAAGTCTGTGACATCATTGGAAGAGTAAAGCAATTGAAATGGAGTTGGGCAGGCCATATAGCGAGGCGATGGGACGATAGATGAACCAAGGGAATCCTGGAGTAGATACCGCTTGATCGCAAACGCCCGCGAAGAAGATCGAAAGCACGATGGATTGATGACATCGTTAAGTATATTGGACCCGAGTGGCAGAGGAAAGCCCAGGACCGTGAAAGTGGATCGATACAGGCTGATGATGATGATGATAATGATGATATATATATATATATATATATATATATATATATATATATATATATATATATATATATATATATATATACATATATATCGATCCTAATAGGTTTATATGGGCTTTGTCCTTGGATATACACAAATTTTAAAGTCGATAAAAGCCAAGCACGGTGGCGTGGTATATTCGTCGTGCCTTTCTGTGGCCCGCACTGCAACCTGGATGTGAACCATTGTACCGGATCCACATCTCACCGATCCCACATCCTGCTTGCTCTCTTGGTCATTCAGTTTTAGTAATATTCTTTAAGATATTATCTTGGTAAATACTTAATAGCAGTCTCATTGGACGATAGTTCTTTTAATCTTCTTGTGCTCGTTTATAATGTAAAAGAATCACTTCTGCATTTTTCCATAGGTTAAGTACTCATTATTATTCGAGGCATTTTGAGAATAATTTGGCCAGTGTTTTATCTAAAATCCGACTACCTGCTTTCAGCATTTCAACTGTTATACTGTCCTTTCCTGGTACTTTGCCGTTTTTCATCGATTCTATAATATTTATCACTTCCTCCACTAGGACATTTGTTCTTCCATGGATATTGTTGTCTTTCACTGATTCGGATATTCTTTATATACTTCTTGTATTACATACAGCATGATTTTACTCACATGCTTAATAAGAGCAGTAGCCCTCTAGTTGCCTTGGGGTCTTTCTTGTATAGTAATATATTCACTGATTTTGTCTAATCTGACGGCCATACCCCTGCATTCTAAAATTTGTAATATATTTAATGCATTATTGTTACTTCTCGTTGGTCTAAAGGTTTTATAGTTTATGTTACAATGCCATTATGACCAGTTGATTTTCGACTTTTTAATTTTAAACTTTAATGTAAATGCTTCTTCTAATTCCTTCTCAAAATTTCTGCTTCTAAGTTATAAGGAAGTTCAAAAGGTTTATTTAACATGGAACTATTTTCAAGCGTCATGAGGTTTTGATCATATTGTTGCCAGCTCTAGAAAATGTCTATTTTTCTGGTAAGCGCTTCACCACATTTTTTGTCGGGAGATATCGTAGTTATTACGATATCTCGCAAACAGTCCAAAATGTTAATACAGTTTTAATTTCGGTTCAAACTCATTGAATGTTACGGTATAGAATTCTCCCTGCATATTTTATAGAAAAAATCTTCAAAATGACTCGGAAAATCCACCACTTAGACGTAATTGTACCTTTTAGCGATTTCTTATCACTTTTCCAACCTATTGTGCGATATAACCCAGTTAAAACATTAAATATTAAACTTTCTCCCCTTGATATATTCGATATTCGAATCCCGCTTTATATTAACTCCAAATGGAGAAAGTTACTGGAACGAATATTTAAACAACCTTGGATTGAAACGAGGGAAGAAAAACAAAAGCGTGGAAAATCTAATAGGGAAACTTAAACCTTTATCGAATTAATTTGTAGGTTTTTCCGTATTTGTATTGAGGATTTTTTTTTCTTTTTTTATGTCTGTATAAACACGATGAAAGTTACGGTTATATCAGATGGTTCAGGAATTTCCTGAATTAAGTTTTTATAAGGAAGATTAGAAATATTGCCTGAACAATAAAATAATAAATTTAAAATTCAAAAACTTGTATATATCAATTTTGCTATGACGTAGTCTCTTTTGACCACATTCACTTTAATTCCTATATTTTTTTGGTCTGCTGAATCCGAATAAAATAATACAAAAATTGGTATCAAAAGTCGTATCACCCACCAATTTTTCACATTTTAATATTCAAATTGAATAGTGAATAGTGAAAAGTTAATTTTTTATCATTCAAATGTTATTTGATTGACAATAAAATCAGAATGTTATAAGGTTGACACTAAAATCAAATGTTATCAGGTTGGCAGTTCTGACAAATGGCACACCTGTTTGTTTTCTTCCAGTTACTGACTTTGTAAAAAAAAGTATAATTTGCATTTTGGTTCAGAAATTGGTAATCAAGAAAAATGTTGGGCTCCTCACAAAGTATTTTATGTTTGTGTCGAGAATCTTAGGAAATGGTGTAAGAAAAAAAAGAAAGCTTTTAGGTTTTCAGTACCCACGGTATAGCGAGAGCAAAAAATCATTGAAATGATTGTTATTTTTGCAGCATTGATGTTTCTGGATATAACTCCAAAAATAAGAAAGTAATTGTCTATCCTAACCTTACTTCAGCTAATCGGCCGGTAGGACATGGACCGGGACTTCCTGTCCCTGAGCCACTTCAGTCAGATGACATTTTAAAGTTCAGTCCCGAATTTAATGAAAATCGACCGGGTGATGGTGAGTTTCAATGGTCTCCAGAAATTTTTAAATCACAGTTGTTTACACAAGCTGAGTTAAATGATTTTGTGAGAGATTTGGGTTTGACTAAGGAAAAAGTAGAATTGCTTGGTTCTAGGCTAAAAAAACATTTATTAGAATCTGGAACATCTATTTACCATTATAGAACAAGAGATCAACAGTTTGCTCAGTTTTTCAAGTAGGAAGAAGATTTGGTTTACTGCCATGATATTGGTAGTATAATGAACGAATTTGGCATTGAGTTCAAGAAGGAAGATTGGAGGTTTTTTATAGATTCATCAAAAACTAGATTAAAATGTATTCTGTTACACAACGGAAATACTTATGTTTTCACACGGTATAAATACTCCCTGAATATTTTATAGAAAAAATCTTCAAAATGACTAGGAAAATCCATCAAGTAAACGTAATTATACCTTTTAAGCTTATTCAATCCATATGAAGGAAACTTACGAAAATCTTAAGAAAACTATCCAGCTCACGATTGGATGCTATGTGAAGATTTAGAAGTTGTCTCCATGATCCTTGTTCAACAAAAGGGATTTACAAAGTTTCCATGTTTTATATGTTAATGGGATAGCAGAGCAAGGGATCAACATTGGTCCAAAAACAACAAGCCAAGAAGAACATTTTGCATAAAACTTTAGTAAACCCAAAACAGATTTTTCTAACAACACTGCACATCAAGTTAGGGTTAATGATGTTAATAACGGAGGGGTAGAGGTAAATGATATGCTCCTGTCGAATGTTCGATGCTAACTATATTCGTATGGAAACATGACTAGTTTGACATTTGTATAATTAAGTAAGTGTCCGCTAGATGCCTCTCATCAATTTTTGATATAAATTTCAACACCCCCACTTATCAAAAATTAAACAAATACTTGAAAGTATGTTTTAGTTCTAATTTTGACACAAATTTCATATTCGTTACACTAGGTAAACTTTTGGACAGAATATCAGCAATCATATCATTGATAGGCAAATACTTTATGCTTATAATGTTTGCTGATACACCATCCGTTACAAAGTGATGTCTAATGTCAATGTGCTTTGAGCGTTCATGAACAATTGGATTAACAAACAATTTTTGAGCAGCATTTGGTTATCATTAAATATTGTTATATCCAACTTTCCTGTCAACTCAAAAAGCAAATTTCTCAAATACATGGTTTCTTTAGCAGCCTCGCTTAGAGCCATATATTCGGCTTCTGTGCTAGAGAGAGCCACAGTATTTTGCTTACAGCTTTTCCATGATATGCTGCTACCACAAAATATAAAAGCATAATCTGTATAAGATCTACGATCGTTTTTATCAGATCCCCATTCTGCATCTACATACCCTTGCAAATCTAAATCATCCCTTGTAAACGTCATACAATGACTTTTAGTACTCTGCAAGTATCGTAGCACTCTCTTAACACATTTCCAAGTAGTCCAATGCATTGTACAGTTATTCTATTGACTCAAGAAACTTACACAATAAGAAACGTCAGGTCGTGTTAATACAGCTAAATACATTAAGCTATTTATATAATTAACCTTTGATATAATGAATTTTCCTCTTTCTCACTTGAACTACATTCATCATAATCAAACTTATCCAAGGGAGTATTTACCGGCTTACATTCACTCATATTAAATCTTTTAAGAACTTGATTTATATAATTTTCTTGATCCAATGATATACAATTATCTGTTTTACATATTCTCATTCTCAAGAAATATTTAAGTTCCCCTAAATCTTTGATTTTAAACACATTTTAATTTATCCTTAACAACTGTCAACAACAATCATCAAGTACTTGTCATCCTTCTTCGTATATAGGCATGTTTCAAAGTTTGATTTTTTAAATCCTAGTTCAAACAAAATATTATTACCTTTATGATTTCACACCCTCGATGACTGCTTTAAGCCATAAATTGCTTTATTCAATTTACAAACTTTGTTATATTCAATACCAAGACCTTCAGGTTGTGTCATGTAAACTTTTTCTAGCTAACGCCCATTTAAGTATGCAGTCTTAACATCAATGTGAGTTATTTGCAAGTTTAATTTCAATGACAAACCCAGAAGCAACCTTAAACTACTAAATCTAATCACTGGCGCAAAAGTCTCATCATAATCAATACCTGCCTTTTGTGAAAAACCTTTTGCCACTATTCGACGACGTTAAAAAATACTTACCGATTCTACACGAGAACAAAACCACGTGGGTCTGGGCACATAACCTGTTTAAAATGGAGGGGTAGAGGTAAATGATACGCTTCCGTCTAATGTTCGATGCTAACTATATTTGTATGGTAACATGACTAGTTTGACATTTGCATAAATAAGTAAGTGTCCGCTAGATGTCTCTCATGAATTTTTGATATAAATTCCAAAAAATTAAACAATTTGTAAAAGCCCTGCCTAAAGATGGTGAATGTTTTAAATATTTGTGTAAAATATTTCCCCATTTATCAGAAACCAGAAAGAAGGGGTTTTCGTTGGGCTTTGAAGTACTCGAATTGTTATGCGACAAGTTCAAGTTTTCCATTTGACTGTACATAGAACACTAACAGAACAATTACTCTACCCTTATTATGTACAAAGTGTGCTAGGACTCTAATCGCTGATTTTCCACGCAAGCATTTAATGGCCAAACCCGAACGAATCTAAATTATTTGTTCAATATTTGTTCAATATCAACAATTCAATATCAAAACCAACAAAGCTTCTTTAACGAGAAATGCAATGGTGGAACATTTTGAATAGTTAATTTAATAAAACAATTAATCATGTGAGCACGTATACACGTGAATCGTTTAAAAAGTGTTATAGTAAGGAAATTAGTGCTAGTAATTTCAACTTTCAAATTAAACGACAATAATATGTAAGTTTTCCTTTTTTCTGTAACAAAACAAACCATATTTGTGCTGAAACATATGGAATAAATTACTATAAAAATATTATATTTTATATTTACAAATAATACCTTAGGAGGCTAATGAAATAAAAACTAAATGCCGATAGATTCAAATAAACCAGATAAAAATAGACCTTGCCTTTTTAACAAAATTAAAAATTCCGCGAAAAAATGTTTTCCGCGGAAATAGTTATATTTTGGATATAAGTTTTAAGAAAACTTTTTGTTCAAAAAATTGTAAAGAACCGTTGGTTTAATTTACGATAGTATTTTCCCTTACACCCTGTACATAGAAAAGATGTGTAAAAGTTATTTTCATGGATGATATAATGAGTCTAAGAGTATGAAATTATGAGCGTAGAAGTAGCGTCAGACGACGGGCCATTCTTTCAGTCTTCTTCAAGTCAAGCACAGAATTACATATTCTAAAAGTAATAAGACAACAGGTAAAAATATGATTACAGCAGAACACTTTAAAAAGCTAATGGAAAACACTTAAGGGGTAACATCACTGTAATCAGCTAAAAAGAGCTTTTTTGACAATTTTCCTTTAGATGAAAGAAAAGGTAAGAAGATAATAATATTAAAGAAAGTTATTGGGCATATATTTAAGTATAATACAAAAAATTTGTATAAAAATATACAAAAATAGACACTGGGAGCCATTCTCGCGAGACATGTCGAATTTAAGGCGGTCTGCAGCAAGCAGTGTAAAAATTCCGTCCGTATTTTACTTCAAAATGTTATTTTAAAGATATTGTTAAAAATTCATATGAAAAGAATAAAAATTGTTGGAGTTTTGAAAAGCATGTTTAAAGAAAAGGCGTTTAAAGTTTTGAAATGTGTTATAGACATGAAAAAATTAAAAATCCTACTCTTTAAAAAAATACCATTAATCTGCTATCCCAGGGCCATAAAGGTGTCCTTCCATGTTTAAATATTCTTCCTCATTCTCTTTCTTCCAACATTTTATGTTAAAACGTGCTTCTTTCGCTGCATTTGTCAAAGACATCTTGCGTTTTCTAGATAAAATTTCTATGATTGGATATCCAATGTTCATTTCCAAAACTTTCATAATGCGAATAATATTAATTAGACTATCATTAAAAGTGCACGCAACAATATCAATCGCTATATTCAAGACTTGTTGGCCACTTCAATAATATTTTGGAGCCAATTTCCAAACAGTAACACTGAAACTTTCATTGTTATTTTGCGTGTAGGCTCCCAAGCGTCCCGGGCTCAAATTCTCATAAATCGGTTTGAATCCCTTCGAATCGCTCTCAGCCTTAAATCTATTCAATGGTCGTCTCGATGACGTATTGTTCTGACGTCGCATTTTTTTGTACCTTTCCTGTCCTGGTACACTTTTGCGTCACTCATTGTAACTTATAAGCACTCTAAGACTACAAATAAACTTTTAAAAATCATCACTATACATAAATAATGTGATTTCAAGCGAGGAGGTTAAGGAATAACAAATCTGTTCAATAAAATATATAATACACTTAAATTCGAAATATTTTCAACAAATACTAAACTGTCCTGAGCCTTTAAACAAATTACCAACTCTAAACCCTAAACAAACAAACCCAGAATCATTACCACCGAATGAAGATAAAATAATTAGGCAAATCAAGTGGCTTAAAAATAACAAAACTTCAGGTGGCGATGGAATCACTGCTGAACTTTTGAAATCCGCTGGTTCCCAAAATTCTACAAGAAGTTTGCCGAACCGAACGAATTCCGGAAAATTGGAAAGATGCTCTAATCCATCCATTACACAAGAAAGGAGATAGAATGATATATAGGTGATATATATATATATATATATATATATATATATATATATATATATATATATATATATATATATATATATATATATATATATATATATATATATTTGAAAGACAGAAATTTTTCATCCGTACTTCCACGTACCTCTACTCGTCTCAAATCAGTCGCCGTCACCATGCCGAGACAAGTACCTCCCAGGACCGGTTTATAGCCTCACAGCCGTCATCAAGACCAAGTCAACTGGTCATATCGATGGCGGGTCGCAATCTCAATGAAACTCGCACCATCCTACGGTGAATGTTCGCGGCAGTCAAAAACTACGCGACACATTCTTCTCACAACCTTGGATGTAGGTATAAGGTTTGCTCAAAAGATAACGTAGTGGGACCGTGGAGAGAGATATTTAAACAAGATGTAAAGAAAACATAAGATAATCCTAATATGTCATTAAAAAAGTAATTGGAATGAGGGAAGAAATGTTGGGTTTGATTATAACAGAAAGAAACTTTATGTTGTTGATTATAACAGAAAGAAACTTTTGTTGACTATTTAAAGGTCTTTGATCATATCAGACCTGAGAAACTACTGGCAGAGGATGAGCAGAGAAATTATGAGCAGAATGATGAGAAAAATATCAAGATCATGCGACATTTCTAAGGGAACCAGAAATGATGTATCAGAACGGAGGAATAAAAAAATTGATTATGTAGGTATTAAAAGATGGGTTCAATAGGGCTGCATCCAGTCTACTATATTATTTAATATGTATGAGCAATACATGATGAGATCGTCATTACAGGAACGTTGCAAAGGTGCAAAAATAAAGGGTGTTATAATTAATAATATAAGCAATGTAGGCAACAATGTAACAATTACTGAGAGACAAGAAAAACTACAAACTTTAGTACTTAACGGAGCAAGGGAAAATTTGAGTTGAATAAAAGGAAAACCTTAGTGTTCAGTAAAAAATCCAAACAGCTAAACTAAGACAAAGCTCTGTGCTTAGGAACCACCAATAATCGAAACCAATAATGTTGACATTTACTCGTATCTGGATAGAGATGTAAGCCACACATTGGATCGCTCAAGGGAAATAAGAAGGCGAACCGTAATCGCCAGGTCTGGTTTCATGAATATGGACCAGGTATTAGCCTTTTTCCTTGGAAGGTATGAAAAAATACCGCTAGAGGCAGCATCGGTAGGAGGTGAAAATATTTTCATTCTACTACTCAAAGTAATGTTAAAAGTACATTTTCAAAATGGAATTAACAATAGATGATGTGCCTGGTGCTAAATTAAAATTTTCAAAAGTCCAAAACCATATTGTGCGCGATCTAAAACGATGGTTAGCATGTCGCAATTTGTCTGATAATTGATAATTTTTTTGTTGAAAGGGCGTAATATTGTCACGATTATTTTAATTTTTTTCTTTCTTTTTAAGAGTTGAATAATGTATCGCGAATGGTAATGATAAAAATGTTGGAATTGATAATGGTAAATGTTTAGATGAGAAACAACAACGCATGAAATCACTCTATCTACCTATACAACATCCAGTATCTTGCACGTTTTCTTCTAAAAATTGGTCTGTTTTTTCATGCCGAGCTATTCCGCTTACTTGTAGCTATAATATTAGTGCCCTTCTCAGAATCTCACTCAACCCTCGTATATTTATTCCTGATTAAAATTTTTGTTGTAGCTTGAGATCATAATCCTTCCATGTTAATGAAGATATTTTTATAAGGTTCTAAAGTTAAAGTGGTAACTTCGGAAATGCGCGTGAGAATATTAAAAAGTTAAAATTAATTTTAGATTATTTGCCCAAATTTCTTTATGAAACTTCTTTACGGTTCTTCATAAATTATGTAACATAATTTAACTATTAGTGCTTATTTACTTTTGTATATGAGCTGCTATTTTCTTTTAGAAATTAATATTAGACTGTCTAAACAAAATATTTAATTTTTCAAAAACATTTCAAGATATAACCAGAGACTAGTTTTCGAAAGCGGTTTTAACCAAATTGTAGTTTTCTCACTGTTAACTGGGTATTACATTATATAAAGCTTTTATAGTTTTTACTAAACTCATTTACATTAATGGAATTTTTATTCTCTTTATAGTAAGGGAAAATAATAATCTTAAGGGAATAAGTAATCTTAAATGTGTTAAAATGTATTTTACAGGTTTTATTTCTTTAAAATGCATAGAAATATATCGGAAATAATAATAAACTAAAATAGAAAATCAAAACCATTCATCATAAGACAGGGATAACAAGACAAGAGAGACATATTTGTACTATTTATGGTTCAAATAATCAAAGAAGTAAACAGTAAGACTGAACCATTATACATAGGATATAGAAACCTAGCAAGAATAAAAATTACGGAATGAGCCTTAGCCGATGATGTAGTGATCATGGCCTGTAGTGAAACAGATTTAGAAGAAAATCTTACAACTTAACATAGAACATTGAAAAAATACCAAATGAAGATGAATACAAACACTATAGAAGTGATGATTATTATAAAAGAACAAACAAAGATGGAATGGTATTCAAATAAAGCAAGTTCATAAGTTCGTATATTTGGGAGTCTTATTAACGAAAACTGGAAAACAAGAAATAGATCTCAACAAAACAAGGAAAAAAAACAAATAAAATTTATTTAGCCATAAATAAAAGATTTTTAAACGGAAAAGAAATAAAAGTAAACAAAAATAAGTGCATATAAAGCGGAATATAGGCCATTTCTTAAATATGTATGCATAGCAACATTGAGTCCTCTTCATACAGAAAAAACAAAAGTCACAGGCAATGGGGATTAAATATACGAAAATTAATAAAATCAGAAATCAGAAAATAATAGAAGATCTAAACATAGAAAGTTTATAGGAATACATATAATAGGTTGGTAGGGACATATGCAGAGAATGGGGAACGGGGTTCCGGCTAAGCCAGGATATGACTGCCCCCAGCCAGGATTCTGGCTCCTCCCAATCATATATCGGCCATACCAACAGACGTATACAAAATCACATATACGAGCATTCTTTCGCCATCCGAAAATCGGATCTCTTTTCAATTCTAGCAGAACATCATATCCAAACGGGTCACAGAATAGATTTTGGCAAGGCCAAAGTAATCGTACCTATATATTCCTCCAAACCCCACATAATTCGTAAAGCAATTGAGATCGAAAAATGCTCAAAGTGCCTAAATAAGAGGGACAACGGTCTAAGAGTTCCAAATACATGGAAACCTCTTATTTCCAAATTGCCCATCCGAAACCCTTCCAATACAAAATCCAACTCTCGTCGCACCTCCATCACTCAATCGAACACTCCATCTACAACCTATTAATGAAGAGGTCGCGTGGACCATGTTCTTTTCTGGTTGTGAACCCTGAAGAGTAGGCAGATTGAGGCCTCGGAGCAAATCAACTAGATTCTCTTGAATGACAAAAGTGAAAGCCGAAACGTCGAGATTTTACAAAATTTAACAAGTGGTTTTTCGCCTTTCCGGGTCTTTCGTTCAATTCATACGGAACCCATTTTCCTTCCTTCTGGATTTTTCCCTATGCATGTAGACATTCGGAAATGGTAGTAGGTTAGGAAACATTCAATGCTTCTGCCAATTGTTTCAACGTATGAGTTGAGTCTTCATCCAATAATACTGCAAATCTACATCTTCAAACTTATAAGGCTGTTCTGGAAGCTCCTTAACTTTTATATCAAAATCACCACATTTAAACCATAGTTAAACAAAAGTTAAAACCGTTTAAAACAAGCGTTAAAACCAGAAAAGTTTTCTGGGTCGGAGCATGTTCCCCATAAGCTTCAACCAACAATCGATAGCTTTCAGCAGCCGTTTACTTCAAATGAAAAAAGATTATTAAGTTTCCCTAAAATGTCTGTTTCTGGTTTCATAATTCGACATATTCAAAGCTATGAAAAACTATGTGTTTTGCACAATAATAATAATTATTATAGTCTATACCAACAAATATATTAGTAAAGCCATCTCTCCGCAAAATCGACATTCTTAATCGAAATACCTATTATATAATTTTTTGCAGTCCTAGGGGTGACGTTCACTGAAGAACAAGAAGCAATATCTTTAGTTACTCATGGTTTTTAACTTGAGACGAAGCCTTTTTTTTCCAACAGAATTTGATATTTTTCTCTGAATTTTTACTGATAATGCTTTTGGTCCTGCTTTCCGCTTTTCGTTCGTTCCTCAATATGGTCAGTTATTTCATGTGTTTCGCTACTGTAGATAAATTAATCTATAAATGTTTGGCAATTTGCCGAAATTTCACTCCAGTTTTTTTCGAATTCACAATTTCCGCACGTGTCTCCAAAGGCAGCTCACAACTGTTTCTATTCATTATTATTAGATTACTAAAATTCAGTACTTACTTTATGACTGATTAAGATAAATAAAAACTATATGAAAATAAATCATTAATGGTTGGTAATAATGGTCAGGTGGGCCAGTCATTCGCCTGGCAATACCGGGATCTCGAGTAACAATCATGGTTCGCGTATGTATGATTGTAGAGTCTACCCGATCTTTATGTGAAACGAGTAAAGTTAAGGATTAGATAAGTCACTAATTTAAAAAAAAAGCATGACAAGAGAAAGCCATCAATTAAAGAGCTACAAAATGATATATAATACAAATAATTTCATGATTTATTAAACTTTAAATCTGAATTTCATATTAACATAAAAAAGAAAGTCAAACATCCTCACATAGATTGAACTAAAAACATATTTTTTTTTTTCAAATATGATCTAGTTATATAAAGTTAAATCTAACTCAAGTAGCATAACGTATTTTAAAAAGCTTCGTTACTTTTTCTTTGATAACGTATCTGATGCCAAAATTACCTTGGGTAAAAAGAATTGCGGGTAAAAGAAAAAGAGTATTATATCGTTGAAAATTACATTAGAGTGTTTAAAAAAAAACTTTCTTTTATTTGGTGCAAAGATAATTTGTTATTTAGCTATTTCTGATGATGCAAGGAAAGATAGTTTGGTTTAATATTAAGTCACAAAAGCTAATGCGAATGTAGACATTATTTTTAATTAAAATTTAAAAACTATACTTAGTGTTTAATTGGGAGTGAGTAAATTCTATTTTAATACAAGAATTCGGGAACCTTTGGCATAGTGAACATTTTTACCGACAGGACGCAACAAATTTGTGCGTCCTTCAAACTTCAGCAAAGCTAGGCACGGGTACAGCCCTTGTCTATTTGGCATTCGTTGAGCAAACTTCACTCTTGGCTTTGAAGAATCACTTCTTGAACTGCTACTTTATCAAACATCGATAATATAATAACATAACACGCTCTTAGGTTTCTTCGCCAAACTGAAGAGATCCAAAAGTCGAAAGTAACTATATTAGGAAAACATTCACTGCTGGGATGATCCCTTGGATGGAGTTTCAGAGAAGATTCGAGAAGATTCGTAAACTGCAAATTAGGTTTTACGGCAACTAAAAATTATTTTATTAAATCATCAAAGTTTGGTAATACAGCGATTGAAAAAGCGATTCTTCAAAGCATACCATGTCTGTAAATATGAAACTCAAATTTGCTCGTAGATGGCCCTAGCTGTCAGTGTAGTTACCGTCAAACCGCGTCATTGGTGCCATTTCCTTGTTGACATTTAACAAAGATTTTTAACTCACAATAATACAAGTTTCATACAACAGCATAGTTTGTAATCGCGTTCGTTGAACATGGCGAATTTTGTGCCTGGAAACTACCATTTGCGGACATCATTGATTTTCCGTTACCATTTCAAGAAAACTCCTGTAGAATCTCATGGAATGCTTGTCAAAGCTTACGGTGAGCCTGCTCTTGGTAAATCTCAGTACTTGAGTGGATTAAAAAAATCATAAGTGGCGATTTTAATGTAAGAAACGAAGAACGTGGAAGACCACCGAAAAAAATTGAAGATCCTTGTTGAAGAATCCAATCCTTGTTGGATAAGGATAAGGCTCAAACGCAACAACAAATGCGGGTTAATTAAATATGATACGAAAAGCCGTCTCTATACGTTTGAAAGCCATGGGAAAGATCCAGAAGATGGGAAAATGGGTTCCCCATGAACTGAATGAAGGACAACAGGAAAATCGAAAAACCACATGCGAAATGCTGCTGGCTTGCTGGGTATAAAAGAAAGCCATTTCTGCATCGAATTTTGACTGGCGATAAGAAGTGGATATATTTTGAGAATCGTAAACGTAAAATATCATTGGTAACTCCAGGCGAACCAACGACTGTAAGGCAAAATCGCTTTTCGACGGAAGCCAATGCTCTGTATTTGGCGGAATCCGAAGGGTGTGATCTATTATGAGCTGCTAAAACCTGGCGAAACCATTAATAGTGAATGCTACCGATAACAAATGATCGATTTAAATCAAGCTTTGTGTGAAAGACGATCAGAATATCAAAAGAGGCAACATAAAATGATTTTGCTTCATGATAATACACCATTAAACACAACAAAATTGGTCAAGGAAACGATTGAGGCGTTTAGTTGGAAAATACTTTCGCATGCGGTTTACTCATTAGACGTGGTTCCATCCCATTACTATTTAGTTGCGTCGATGTGGCACTCACGTACTGAGCAGCACTTCACTTCTAACGAAAATGGCTCGATGACTGGTTTGCCCCAAAACAGCAACAATTTTTTTGGCATGGCGTCCACAAATTATCGGACAGGTGGGAAAAATGTATAGCTAGAGCTAGACATACTTACAGAAGTAGATTCGGTACAGTGGATCACGTTTTACGGATGGTACAGGTTTTATGCATAGCATAGACAGACAACGAATACACCATGCCACTGTACTTGGCTTTTATCGACTTTGAAAAAGCATAACCAAACAAAAAGCATAATGTAAACCTAGATTGATCGATATATACCTTTTCTTGTCTCAGCCTGCCGTAAAGAGGTATTCCGTTATATTGATTGGGAACCAGATAGTATACAGATAAATTGTGCACATTTAAACCACCCTAGGTTTGCATATGTTATCGTTCTCCTATCATAAGACCGAGAAGAGCTGCAATGACACATATAAGACCGGTAAAGGGCTGAAAAAACTAACTGAAAAACTGTTAAGTTTACTTTGCAGCTGACGACAGAAGAATTTCTATTTTAGGAAGGAATTTGAAGGTGTATATATATATATATATATATATATATATATATATATATATATATATATATATATATATATATATATATATATATATATATATATATATATATATATATATATACAGTTGTGGTCAAAATAATAAGAGTGTGAAGTATTACTGAAAAAATACCATTATTTAATATATCATTACTGTACCTATCCAAATACTTTATATTTTTATTAGTACAATACCTTGTCATTTACCAGTTGAATATAACACTGGACACTTATTTGTTCATTTTATTATATCAGGTTAATATTTTTTGACGACAATAAAAACTTTAGGTAACAATAAAATAAGAGTGGCTTTTAAATTTTTTACTGTTTGTTACATTGTTATCGAAAATATTTTAATATCTTTGGTATATATTGTCCATGCACCCATATAGCTTTAAATGTTACTATGGGTCGTGCAAAGCATTGTACTCCGGACGAGAGTCGTCTAATATTGCAATTACGGTGTCAAAAAAAATTTATAAATTTATTTCTCATCTACTAAAGCGATCTGAATGCGTTATTGCTAAAGATTTAAAGTAGCAAAAATTAATAAATATATCACCAGAAACCAGAGGTCGCTCAAGAAAAACAAGTAAAAGAAATGTATTGTACGAGAGGCGCGTACACACCCATTTTCCACTTCGTTTTACATTAAACGGAAAATGGGTCTACAAATCAGTATACGGACAATTCGTAGACGGTTGGTAGAGATGGATCTTCATGAAAACGTTGCAAGGAAGGCACCACATTTAAATAAAAAAAAAATTAGCATAGATTAAGTTTTGTCAGATTTAACTTAAACGAAAACTGCAGGTGTAATTGGAAAAATATTTTATTTAGTCATGAAACAATAATAAATCTCTTTGGATCAGATGGGAAACGGTACGTTAGGCGATATAAGAATGAAGAACTAAATCCACGAAATACATTAGAAACAGTAAAGCATGGATGAGGAAATATTAAACTGCGGAGTTATTTTTCCTATAATGGTTTAGGTTCACTATATTGGATCAAAGATATCATGACCAAGGAAACCAACATGGAAATATTAGAAACAAATATGTTACCTTTTGCAGGAATGAATATGCTGCTAAAGTGGATCTACGGCAGGATCCGAACCAGCAGGATCCGAAGCACACCGCGAAAGTAGTGAATGTATATATTGATGATGATGTATACGAATGATGTATATATTATTATTTTTTTATTTATTGGGACTTTCGGTCAGTAAGAACACTTCTACAATAAACATTACTTTTATAAAAAATACAAACTTACATTTAAAAACCTACCAATATCAAATTAAACAATTAATTTTTAAATTTTTTTAACTAATATGTCACAATTTTTTATAAAATTATTTAACAAAATTTTAAAAAATTTCCCAGTAAATAAAAAAATAATAATAAAACTAAACGGTCACAAAAATATATGTAATATATATATATATATATATATATATATATATATATATATATATATATATATATATATATATATATATATATATATATATATATACTCCCGTATATATATTTTTATTGGTTGCTTGATTGGGAACGAGAACCCCACCCATCGCTTCAACTGGATGACGTCTTTGGGTAGAGGAGTTTAATGGAGGAAGATACCTAAAGAGTGGAACGACTTGTTAAATATAGTTGGAAGGCATTGGTAAGCTCAACATATTGTATAAGAATAAACACCCACTTTGCCTGAAGAGAAATTACTTTCATCTGTCAAGGCATCTCACTCGCAAAACTCACATCATTTTGAGTACATCATTTTGCTGCGTTAGTAAATATGTTGTTTTTAACTTCCCGATATATTTAGTCTCTGTAATATAATATAAGGCCAATAATAACTAAAATAATTCTAAGTTAAGAAAAAAATAAAATACTACAAATTTAGAGAACTCTGAAATCAAACGAAATTTCAGGATATATTAGTCAGGAAATTTAAGAAAATACGGATAGGATAGAAATAAATTATAAATGGTAAATGTTCAAGAAAAACATGGTAGAAACTGTAGAAGAAATTGTGATGTAGCAAAAATAGCAAATAAAAACATAAGGAGAATATAATGACGGACTAAAAGAGAAAGTTAAGAAAAAAAATATGAATCAAAAATACATCTAAAAACAAAGAAGAAAATTATTCAGAATATAAGGAGAAATGAAAAAGATTGAATGTTGAATGTTGAATGAAGAGTGTCTGACTCATTTTCGGGTGTGCTTTCTGATCCTCCACACTTCTCTCCGTGGATTCTCTTTTTCTCCACCGTTCACTTTGTCCCCGATCTCCTCGAAACTTCGCTCTCTGATGCAACGTTCCACATATGTATTTTGTTTAGTAGAATATATGAGAGTAGAAAGATGTATGCTTGTAAGAAGCATGTGACATAGTAAGGCAATGGGACAACAAGTGGACCAAGGCAATCCTGAAGTGAATACCGCTTAATCGCAAATGTCCACGGAGGAGACTGAAAACACAATGGATTGATGGCATCATTAAGTATATTGAACACGAATGGCAGAGGATAATTCAGAACCGCGAAAGTTGAAAGCATGCTGAAGAGGTCTTCATTCTGCAATGGATCAACAAGGCTAATGATGATATATGGCACTGTCTCTTACTCTCTTACCCCAACATACAGTTTATTTCATTAGTCATACTATATATAATGGCGGCCATATAAATAGAGCCGTTACAATAAAAAACACGGTTTGGTAAATGCAAGTTGTAATAGCATACGTAATTAGTACAAAAAAAGGAAAACATAATATCAAAGTTAGTTAAAAAAATACTGTAAACATAATATTTTACAAAAATGTAGAAAAAAGAATGAAAATGTGGTCATAAAATAGAGCTAATCAGGAAACAAGCACAATACATACTATTTAACAGTTAACAAAAGTGCTAACACAAACATTTTTTGAACATTTTATATTTAGTTTTATGAACTTTATGTTTTATTATTTCGGCGCATCTTTTTGGTTTAGAGTTTACAAGTTTTTGACATATTTATAATGGTATAATTTCCTATTACTTTTTAATAATCACCTCATAAAGCATTTTATCGTTTTTCATTTTATGTTTACGCATGCCATTCTTGAAGTAAGTTCCACAAGTTCTCAGTGAGGCTGAGGTCCGGCGATTGGGAAAGCCACGGCAATAAATTCATTTTATTGTCACTGAGAAATTGTTTCGTTTTTCTAGCAGTATGTTTTGGATTATTAACCTGTTGATATTTCCATACCAGCGGCATATTTTCTTCTTGGTTGGGGTCTTCTAACATATCACCTACCTATTAAACCAAATTACCTATTACCTATTAATCGCGAACTTATTAAATTTATTTTTATTTCATCGCTCTATAAAATATTGCGTCATTTCTTAATTCCCTGTTCACCATCCCAATTTAACTGATCTTGGGCAAACTTTAAACGTTGTTTTACATTCTTGGCGGATAACAAAGGGACTTTTCTGGCTCCTCTACCGTGTAAGTTACTTGCCTGAAGCCTTCTTTGAATTGTTCTCGAAGTTATTTCTAGTTCAATTTTAACTTCAGTAGATGATTTAAATGGGTCGTTTTTTGAAATGCGGACAATTTGCCTGTCAGTATGAAGTGTCGTTTTTCTTTTCGCTCTAGGGTTTTCGTGAACTGGTTTTTAATGCATTTTTCATAATTTTTTTTGAACGACAGACAATCCTTGCTATTTACCCTAGTGACTTTGCTTCTTTCAGTTAAAATCTGCACTTTTTCAGCTGTAACAGCTGTATAATAAACGTTACGACCCATTTCTAACAAAATTATTATTCGGCTAAGTTTGCATTTTTTTTTTTTTATTTCAACGCTTGAAATAAACAAAACGTATCGACAAATTAAGAGTAAAATATGAAGAAACAATATTTACTGCATTATAAATTTAATGGCTCTATTGTTATGACCACAACTTAAAGTATTTTTTTAAAACCAAGTTTTATATTATGTTTTTTCTTTTTTGTTATATATTTATATTATACAGTTATTGTACTAATGACGTGTGCTATTACAAATTTATTTGATAAACAGTGTTTTTTTATTATAACGGTTCTATTTTCTAACCAGCACTGTATAATATAATTAAGTTGAACCATTTTCAATATTGTGAAGAAATTACGATAGAAAAATACTGCTGGTCCTTGCGGCGATAGTATTTATATGTTTTATATATAGTATTTTGTTTGACTGGAAGCGATAATATATATATATATATATATATATATATATATATATATATATATATATATATATATATATATATATATACATATATATACCCCTTTGTGGATCAGACCTTGACGTGGTAAAGGGGTTTGAGTAGGGCAATGAAGCTTTGAGCTATGCCGTCTGGAGTCTATGCTCCTGGAAGGGTCACCCCTGGCGGACAGGTCAAAGCGGAGGCCTCAGACTAACATGATCCAAAATCTGCCAACCCGCATTGGACCAGCGTGGCAGATTACGGTCCATACCTTCAACATGGTATTTCAGTATGTTGAAATATGACAGTACAACCTCAAACACGGCCCTCATTCCCCGGAGGCCAAGGGGCAACTACCTACGGCAGCGGGAAGACCTGCCCCAAAGCAGAGGGTGCTAAGAATCACCGGGTTAGATCAGGCTGCCATTGGACTTTTGACATTGCAACGTTAAATATACGGACTATGAAAACAGAGGCCCGATTGCAAGAACTGTTAATCGAACTTGACAACATACATTGGGATATTATTGGGCTCTGTGAAACACGAAGGAAGGGTGAAGAGTTAATCAAACTGGAACCAACTGGACACGTACTCTACACTCGAGGTACGGAAAATGGCCGATGTGGCGGAATAGGATTCCTCATCAATCGAAAGCTGAAGGACAGTGTGGTAAAATTTGAAAGTACATCCGACCGATTAGCCCAATGCGTCATTCAGCTGAATAAAAAGTTTAGGCTTCAAATCGTCCAAGCTTATGCACCAACTATAAGCCATAAAGATGAGGAAATTGAGGAATTTTATGATGATGTGGCCCAGCTTTTATACAAGGAGAAATGTAGGTACAAAATCCTGATGGGTGATTTTAATGCCAGAATTGGAACAACAAGAACAGACGAAAATGCAACTGGCCCATATGGAACTGGTGAGCGAGACAATAGAGGTGACAGATTAGTTGATTTTGCTGAAGGACAAGAACTATATATTATGAATTCATTCTATAAGAAAAATATCAGCAGAAAATGGACATGGAAAAGTCCATCTGGGCTCACAAGCGAAATTGACTACATCATGACCAACGATAAAACAATATTTAACAATTGTACTGTCCTTAACAATTTTAATGTTGGAAGTGACCACCGAATTGTACGAGCAAGGGTTCGGATTGACTGTCGAAAAGAGCGCGAAAAAATGGTAAGATCAAAGAAGGACAAGCTGGATTCTGGAAAACTGCTGGAGAGCGGAAGCGATTTTGAGATTGCTTTGTCAAACCGGTTTGCTGCGTTACAAGATCCAGAGGATGTGGAAATATCAGTTCAATATGAAGAAATCGCCAACAATGTACTTCAAACGGCTGCTTCAATAGCACCAGAGGAAAAATGTCTCAAACAAACAAAAATCTCCAGTGAGACCATTGATTTAATGAAGAAACGGCGAGCAATGAGAAATGCAGGTAGTCCTTTTGGCAGGGTCGAGTACACTGAGCTCTGCAAAACTATAAGAAAACGTATCAGAGAGGACACGTGCCGATTCAATATGCAGCTAGTGCAAAAAACCCTGGAAGAAAACAAAGGAATTAACAAAGCTAAACAGAAGCTGAGAAACAAAAGAACGCAAATATATGCTTTAAAGCGTGAGGATGGCACAGTGTGCAGGACGCGTACCCAAATGTTAGAGATTGTCAGAAGGTTTTATTCCCAGTTATATGAAGATCAGAGCCAGTCAGGGACAGCAATACCCACGGAAGAACAATATATAATACCAGATATCCTAGTGGAGGAAGTAACAAATGCTATAGAATTGATGAAGAACGGCAAGGCTCCAGGAAAGGATAGTGTAACTGTCGAAATGCTAAAAGCTGGTGGTCGGACGTTACATAAAACACTGGCAAAATTATACTCAAAATGCCTCAAAGAACAAAAAGTACCTGACTTATGGAAAAATGCAGAAGTGATCCTTTTACATAAAAAAGGAGCACAGGAAGATTTAAAGAACTACCGTCCAATAAGCCTCCTATCAGTGATGTACAAAGTTTTCACTAAGATAATTTCTAAAAGAATATTAAAAAAACTGAATGACGCACAACCAAGAGAACAAGCAGGATTCAGAAGTGGATTCAGTACAATGGATCACATCCAGGTTGTACAGCAGGTCATAGAAAGGCACAATGAATACACCATGCCACTGTGGTTGGCTTTCATCGACTACGAAAAAGCATTTGATTCCATCTCAAAGCATGCGATAATGGATGCATTGCTTAGCCAAGGTGTAGAGAGATCCTATGTAAACCTATTAGAATCGATATATGATGGAGCTACAGCCACAATTCACCTTGATGATCTTGAAGTGGGAATTAATATAGAACGAGGTGTACGGCAGGGTGACGCAATATCGCCTATTCTTTTCTCCGCTGGCCTTGAAGAAGTATTCCGTAAACTGGATTGGGAACAGGATGGGGTAAAGATCAATGGTGCAAACTTAAACCATCTTAGATTTGCAGATGATATTATTCTCATTTCACAAGACCCAGAGGAGCTGCAAAGACGCATACAAGAACTGCAAAGGGCTGGCGAACCATTTGGCTTGAAAATAAACCTGAAAAAGAGTCAGGTTATGTTCAATAACTTCGCTCAGGACAGAAGAATTTCAGTTTTAGGAAGGGATTTAGAGATTGTGGACAGCTTTGTATATCTTGGGCAGAGGATTTCCATGGAGGGGAATACCGCCCGGGAGGAGGAACGGCGTGTTAAATGTGGCTGGCAGGCATTTGGTAGGCTCAACATAGTGTTTAAGAGCAGACTCCCACTTTGCCTGAAAAGAAAAGTATTCGATCAGTGCGTTCTACCCGTTATGACATACGGAAGTGAAACCTGGACACTCACATCGCAATCAATTCAAAAACTTCGGGTGGCACAGAGGGGAATGGAAAGATGTATGCTTGGCATTACAAGACGAGACAGAAAGTCCTGCGCATGGATCAGGGAACAAACAAAAGTCTGTGACATCATTGGAAGAGTAAAACAGTTGAAATGGAGATGGGCAGGCCATATAGCGAGGCGATGGGACGACAGATGGACCAAGGCAATCCTGGAGTGGATACCGCTTGATTGCAAACGTCCGCGAAGAAGACCGAAAGCACGATGGACTGATGACATCGTTAAGTATATTGGACCCGAGTGGCAGAGGAAAGCCCAGGACCGTGAAGGTTGGAAGCATGCTGAAGAGGCCTTCATCCTGCAGTGGATCGATACGGGCTGATGATGGTGATGATGATATACATATATATATATATATATATATATATATATATATATATATATATATATATATATATATATATATATATATATATATATATATATATATATATATATATATATATATATATATATATATATATATATATATATATATATATATATGTAGTATTTTGTTTGACTGAAAGCTTACAGTCATAGGATAGTTTTAACACAACTGAAATTGTCTTAATACGAACAATTTTTCCACTGGCGAAAAGAAAAATGTTAATAGATATTAGCATGGTTTATTTCTACAAACAATAACCATCAAAATATTTTCCAGGGCATCGATATGATGTTCCTATTACTCCCATTTTAAACGAAAAACGATGTGTTCTTGGAAATTTTTGACGGTCTTTTAAGGGTTTTTAACAAGTTGAATTTTATTTCAATTATAAGTCAGCATATTCAATATTTTCATTTGCTGTGTAAATATCAAGGACTTTTTTTTCATGATGAGTCACCCTATTGTCAAAAACAAGTGTTTTAAATAATACAACACCTAAAAGAATGTTTTTATCGCTGAAAGCAGATAGAGGTTTATCTGCTATCTTTGACTTCTAAATACGAGGGTCGTTCGAAGACCTTTCATTCTAGCATAAAAATGCCACAAGTTAGATAGATGCTGCTAAGTTTTAAATGCGGGTTTAGTTGCTTGTTTGTGGCTATTAGGTAAAGCAAAAAAGTTCTGACATTTTCTGAAAAATTAACAAAATTCAATTTCGAGCTGTTATGAAGTACCAAAAGAGTTAGATTCAATTTTAAGAGATAACTTTAAACTCGATCGTACATCCGTTAAGGATGGTGAACTTTTAGGACGTTCAAAAGGGTTACGTCAGAAAAATCCACTATGTCAATAATCGCTGATTGAAGATTCGCGAGCTTAGTGACGTTATAAGTATCTCGATAGACTGTATCCACTATATGTGGTTGGGTTTGATAGAAGTCGACCAAAGATGCATTAACACAGACTTATTTAAACGCGATTCTTAGACGTTTAACAGCAGTGTATAAAACGCGGGTACACCATTACACGCCAAAGACGTAGTAGTAATTCAATCAGTGAGTGGGACCAGATAATCAAAGAAAGCCAAAACGATTCGATCTACTAGAGAAGTACTGGGAAATATTACGATTTTCTAGGTTTGTAGTGTTGATTGACTACCTGGAACAAGTCAAGACCATTATTGTTATCCAGGCTAAACGCTTTTTTAGGCCTTTTCTCCACAATAATATGGCTGCACATGTCTCCGCTAAAAAAAAAGATAATTTTGAGAAAAATTCAACATTTTTTATGTTGAACAAAATTCAAACAAATTTTCTATTATTCGTGTTGAATATTAAAATTGATGAAATCATGCAGACATCCCGAGACGCTATTTATATGGAGAATTTGCAATTGTCTTTATCGGAAAGCTTATAACTTCCAAGAAAATTTAATAATATAATTTATCAGATTATATTGACATTTTAAGATTGCCAAACGATCAGTCGCATAAGTTGAAATAAAATACTTATTGGCAGTAAGGAATATCCATAAATATTCATTTTACAAACCTAAGCAATTTTTTTCTTAACCTTTCGTTTTATTCTTGATGAGAAAACAGCATTTTACCTTTGTAAAAAATTTTGTTGAACATTTTGAATATTATATTCCTTTTTCGATTATCAGGAGATATTTCAAAATATACTGATAATAAAATAAAAAAAAACAGTTCTATAGTTGTCAGGTCTAATAAAGTTTTTGTTGTTTTGTTTATATATTTATAATATAATTTAAGTAGAGCAATACAAAAATGAATCTAATACATAAGTTACACTATGGAGTAGCTTATAATTCAAATATGGCTATATGAAGTAAATTTACAAAAGTTTATTCTGTTTGGTATTAAGAACTTTCCATATAATTGCAGATTCATTTCTCAAACACGTACAGTGAATGGAGGAACAACGTGCAATGTATGCTACAAACATGTACATATGCAATGTAGCAAGAAATGATAAAGCTAATTAATCAGAAAGAACTTTTATACCTACAAGATAATTCAAGATTTTATGCTGCATGGTACTCTCATAAAAGAATGTTCGTATTGGAACACAAAGTTTCTTTTAAAAGAAACGTATTTTTATTTTTCAGCTTGTGTTTAGTTGTATCAATTTCCATGTTTTCTGCAGAAATACAAGGTATCGTATATTTATATACATTTATTTTAATAGTTTTTGTACTGGCTCCATGTTTAACCGGCGAATCTCTTCTCAAATACGTTTTCTTATAGTTTTGTAAAGCTAAGCGTACTCGTTCTTGCCAAAAGGACTCCCTGCATTTTTCATCGTCCGCTCCTTTTTCATTAAATCACTTGCCTAGATGTTTAAGCTTGACTAGATGATTAGATGTTTTCAACTCGTTCAAATATTTTTCTTTTAGTGCTGTCGAAGCAGACGTTTCAAGCATTTTGTAGTTGATTTCTTTATACTGCTCTATTATTTCTATCTTCTCCGGGACTAGCAACACAGAACAACAAAGCAATTTCAAAATCGCTGCCCCTCTCTAGCAATTTCCCAGAATCTATTTTGACCTTAACACTTTTTCGCACTTTCTTCGACAGTTTATCTAACCACTTCCAACTTTAAAATGGTTAAAGACATTTAATTTAAATGGTTAAGGACATACTTTTCCAACCGAATTATTTAGAGAGAATTTTTTTTCGAGGAATGGACCTATTAATTGACCACTAAGGTCACGTGATTTAACGCTTTTAGGTTATTTTCTTCGGGGTTCTTTTAAATTTTTGGTTTATGCTGATAATCTAGCGACTATTGACGCCTTGGAAGGCAGCATGATTCGGACAATTACGGAAAAAGTGGTGAGAAATTAAATTGATAGAATGCGCTTTGTCAGATATAACGGTGGCGGACATTTGTCCGAAACTGTTTTCAAGCATTAATGCCATTGACTGTTATTTCACACAACATAAATAGTTTCAAGTATCTAAGTACTAGCTGAAATTCCATTTGTCAATCACTCACTAAAAATGCGACGAACTTTTGAATCAACCCAATATTTCTTTCACAACAGTAGTTCGTTCCATTTTAAATTCACACAGTAGTATTAGAAAACGATCATAATAACGATCATTAATAAATGGAATAACTGTAAACGAGTTTACGCATAAAAAAATCATTTTTACTACGAGAAAGCGACTTGTCTTACAAATCAAATTTAAGAGATTAATATTTCCGATTGTAGCTCTCGTCGACGAAAACTTTGAACGTTCGAACATCGGTTTCCTTTTTCATCTGGAAAGTAATTTTCTTGAGTGAAGTCCTTTTTTTTTATCTTGTCCAGTTTCCAGTCTGATCGACAAAGTTTGTCTTTCGCTGTTTGCCTAGATTGAATTCAATTTCCCTTCAAATCAATATTTTATAACACATTGATTGAGGATCTCTGAATCAAAAGTCAAGGGCCTCCAAGGTTTATAGAGTGGAATAATTAAAAAAATAGTCATAACTTCATGTCCATTCACTGCAGGATGAAGGCTTTCAACATGCTTCCAACTCTCGAGTCGAGTTAATATAATACTGATGACCTCCAGTCCATCGGGTTTTGTAGTCTTCTTTGTGGACGTTTGCGATCAAGTGGTATGCAATCCAGGTTGGCCTTGGTCTATCTGTCATCCCATCACTTCGCTATATGACCAGCCCACCTCGATTTCAATTTCTTTACTCTTCTAATGATGTCACATACTTTAGTTTGTTCTTTGATCTATATAGAGGGCCTGCCGCCCTGTCTTTCGATTTCCCTCTATGCTACCCAAAGTTTTTGAACTGATTGCGACGTAAGTGATATGTTTCATTTCCGTATGTCATAACCGGCAGGACGCACTGATCAAAGACTTCTTTTCAGGCAAAGCGGGAGTTTGTTCTTAAACACTATGTTAAGCTGCCATATGCCTACCTGCTACATTTAACACACGGTTGTACCTCCCCGGATGTATCCCGCTCGAATGAAATCATCTACTACTAAATCATCTACGTACTAAATGTATGTTGTGACCCACAACCCCCAAATCCATTCAAAAAATAGAAGTTCTTCTGTCCTCCGCAAATTTAATGAACATGACCTGACTCTTTTTCAGGTTTATTTTCAATCCAGATGGGTTCAAGCCTTTCATGGTTCTCCGACCCTTTGTAACTCTTGTAAGTGTTTTTGTGTCTCCATTGTCTTGTTGGAACCACATCTCCTCCAGATTAATCCCATTTAAATTCAGAATTAAATTATCTACGTAGTTGAATAACAAAGCTCAACTTATGAATGGTGACGAATTGATAAATTTGGATCTATATCAAGACTGCCAGCAATAGCGGCGATATTTTCTTCGGAACGCGCAGTTTTTTTGTCTTGATTTTGTTTTAATATCCAGCAGCGTGAAGTAGATTTGGAATTTGTTGATAATTCGGCGAATACATCATGAAGTGCTCTATAAGATTGGTGCACAGAACACTGATTTGATAATAATTTAGAAGCAGTGTTCTGACGTAAAACGTTTCATGATTTTTTGCCGGGCTATTAAGACAGATTTACAGATTTGCGCGCAAATTCACAGTTCATTTGACAGCGCTCCTAGCGAAAGCATACTAAAAAATCACTCCTTATTTCAAGAAATTTTAAGAAAACTCAAAATCCTCACTACGAATAAATCGAAAAAGGAAATGTATGGAAAATGCAATACAAATAGCTTCATTAATTAATAAAAATAAGCTAAATGAAAAATAATTTCTCTTTTAGGTGTACAAGGTAGTCTACGCGACAGGGCCGCGCCGCCATTGTGTGAGAAGGGTGAGGCGCACTCAGGCGCCAAGGCAATAGGGGCACCGGATGAAATGCCAGCGCCAATTATTGAAATTATTTTAAGTAAGTAGGTACAAGTATCCCAAGACAATATTCACGTCTGTGGTTTAATTTTATACTATTTGAATTGACCCAATGTTTACGTTTCTGGTTTTAGTTTACAATAATAACGAGCGCTGCGTTAAAATCAAAAGAACGGCCGCGCGTAGAAGTCGCTACAATAGTCGACTATTACCCCGAAAGTGGGTGCAAGGTGCACATTGAATTTTTCACGATATCTATTATAATAAAAATAAGTATACTTTCTAGCACTAATAACAATACTTAGTTTGTGTGTTACTGAGCCTTTTAACGTGTTTTCATGATGAGTGGTAGTGATCAAGATAAAAAAAGAAATTATCTGGTTACCAGAAATCTAATAAAGAAAAGAAAACGAGAAGAACGTGATGAAAATACTACTAAAATAAGTCTACCACATCTACTCTACCTACCATCCATCCTACCTACTCTACCATCCACTTCCAAGCAATCATTTGGGTGTTTCGGGACAGAAACCAGTCAATTTATCGATGAAGGTGTTAACTGATTCAAAAAATGCTTTATGCGGTGATATGTGCTTTTTATACAAATAAACGTGTCTGTTTGTAATGTTAAAATAACAGATTTTCACTAAATGCATTATGAAGCGGTACGGTAGGTAGAACAAAAAACCATTTTTTAATTTTTTTTTCTGTTTCTTAATATTCGAAACGCCTGGACCGATTTTGACGGGGCTTACACTGGCGGATAGCTAACGTAATAAAGAGTAACCTAGGCTACTTTTATTTTATACAAGTAACCGCTGGTATTATAAATAGCAACCTGTATTATATATAATTATGCATACTATTATATGAATAATATTTAAGTATTTGTCTGTTTGTAATTTAAGATGATGCCGCTGAAGTTACATCTGTGCATGTGCTCGATACGCCAATGTCATCTCCAAGACATTTACGTCACCAGTACCAACTTTTTCCAAAGATAATCCCGGACTCTGGCCAAAAGTTTTAAATGCTATTTTGAGGCAATATTTGATATAAAATCCGATTAAACATGTTAAACAACATAATTTTCGGCGTGACTCTTCGGGACAAGTATTATCTTTCCGAGTATTATTATGAAAGGCATTTAGGAAATGGTGAAAAGTATCAGAGAGTGGGCTGCTGTATTCACTGTCCAAAAATGCCGTTTATTGCTTCTGTTGCAAGCTATTTGAATCAAAACAAAAATAAATTCTGCGAGGGAATTAGTGATTGCCAATATTTAGCTTTGTATTGCAGCAGACATGATAAAAGTTTTGCTTGTTTCAATAATGATAAAAAATGGATAGACATGTGTCAGTCTGTTCAAAATAAAACCACTATTGATAGTATTCAGCAAAAACTTTTAGAAGTTGAAAATCAGCGCTGGTACGATGTAATTAAAAGAATAATATATGTGGTCCAATTTCTAAGTACACAAAATATGGCTTTTCATGACCAAAGCCAAAAATTATACGACTGTAACAATTCAATGACTGAACATATACGGCGCGTAACGAATGATTCAGATTTCAAGAATATGCCGACTTATCTTGGAGATAAAATTCAAAACGAAATAATTTATATACTCAGTAACTCAGTTTTTTAATAATACTGGATTGTGCTCTGGACGTTTCATACGTAGAGCAAATTAGTATCATTATAAGACTTGTCAATTTTAACACAGAAAGTTGAAAGTTGGAAATAACAAAGCTTTCTGTTCAATTCTAGCTTTCTGTTCAATTATCGATGCAACTGGCGCTGGCTTAACTTCATTTATAATAGAAGAACTAGACAAAATTAATTTGGACATAAACAATTTAACGGGACAGGGCTATGATAATGAATCAAATATGCGTGGTAAGAACAATGGTCTTGAAAAAATACTGCTGGATCTAAATCATCGCGCTTTCTATGTACCGTGCGCTAGCCATAGTCTAAATTTAATAGTAAACGACGCCGCCAACCTCAATTATCACACGACTGGATTTTTGAGTATTGTGCAAGAATTGTATAAATATTTTTTGTCCTCTACCAAAAGATGGGATTTATTAAAAAAATATATCATACATCTAACCTTAAAACCATTGTCCGGAACAAGATGGTTAAGCAGAATAGATACTTTAAAACCGCTGTTTACAAATTTATCAGAAATTTATGATGCTTTATATGAGATATAGAATGATACATCATTCGATCAGAAGGCAAAATATGACGCAAAATGTCTAGCAGAAAAAATATGTACCTTTTCATTTATTTGTTTTTGTTGTTTCATTTATTGTAAATAAATTTTGTGAGCAAAATTTTACAGTCCATCGATATGAATATGCAAGTAGCTTTAGATGCTTTAACGGAATTAAAGAAGTTTTTGATAGAAATTAGAACCATCAAAAAGTTTGAAAAAAGTGTAAATGATGCCATGAAAATTGTCGAAAAATTAGATATCGAGGCTGAATTTGAAACTTCCAGATCCAGACCCCTAAGACGTCGTAAAACTCCAAAGAGTTTTGATTATGAACACGAACACCACACTATAAATGATATAAAAACCTCTTTTAAAATTCATGTTTGTTTTATATATTGGATTAATCATTATCCTCCGTTGACGAAAGATTTAGTTTGTTGAATAATCACAACGATGTGTTTAATTTTTTATTTAAACTGAGCGATGACCAAGATCCAGTTAGATTAAGAACTAGCTGTAATCGTTTGCTAGAAAAATTTTCCGCAAATGATTCATTGAATATTAACGCCGATGATTTATTCGTATTCAATAGCATTACGAATTTGGCTAACTATGCCAGTTACAGTAGCAAGTGCAGATATTTTTCTAAATTAAAACTTATAACAAATTATCTGCGCTCAATAATGATCCAGAAAAAGTTAACAAATTTAGCAACAATATCTATAGACAAGGCCATATTAGACCATATAGATATACACGAAACTATTAAGGATTTCGCTAGAGAAGATTAGAAATAATATAATTATGTTGTTTATATATATATATATATATATATATATATATATATATATATATATATATATATATATATATATATATATATATATATATATATATATATAATTTATTTTTTTTATTCATTGGGATTTTCAGTCAGTAATTAATTTTTAATTTTTAATTTTTTTATTAACGTTTCGGTTCAAACAAAGGACCGTCCTCAGAATAATTCTACAATACATATAACTTTTATAAAAAACACAAACTTACATTTAAAAACATACCAATATTAAATTAAACAATTAATTTTTATTTTTTTTTAAATAATATGTGATAATTTAAAAAAAAAATTTAAATGACATGTTTGAGTTTGACATATTTAACAATTCTTTCACCTTTAAATTTTTGTTTTTTATTATAACCTAATTGTTTTGAATTTGTTATGTGGAATATTAGATGCAAAAATCAAAAATTATGAAAATTTATTATTTAATGTTATTATATATACAACTTAAATTATCTGTATCATTTCTGAAATTAATGGTATTATGTGTTTTTTTATATAAATCATTTCTTTTATATTTCTTTTTTTATATGCCTTGAAAGGGCAGTTACCTTTGGTTCAAAGTTTTTAATGCTTTTTTATGTTCATTAATTTTGTTTTTTAAATATTGTTTAGTTTGCCCAATATATGAGCTTGGGCAGTTTAAGCAATCAATTTTGTAAATTAAATTTGTTTGTTCCATTTTGGGTATTTGCGGTTTTAATTTTGTAAATATTTCTTTAGTGTGATTACTGGGTATTTCTGCTATATTTATATTAAATGGTTTAAGAACTTTTTTATTTTATTATTTATTTCTGGTATGTATGGTAAAGGTATGTAATTTTCATTTTTAGTTTTATTTGTTATGTTATTATTGTTATATATTCTATGTATTCTATTTTTAATTACCGGTTCGTAAAATTTTTTTGGATAATTATTATCTTCTAGTGTTTTTTTGATTTTATTTATATATTTTGGCCTATTGTTTGGATTAGTTAAAATAACAGCTCTATCAATTAAAGAATTAATAACACTTTTTTATATTTATTTGGTGTATGAGATTTAAAATTGAGATATCTTCGAGACCATACTGGTTTTGTACACCAATTTGTTTTGATATTGCCATCCTTATCATACGTGATGTTAATAACCTAAAAATTTATTGTTTTATTTTTTCTTCTTCATGAGTAAATTTTAATTTGTTATGGAATATATTGAATTTGTTTAAGGTATATTGAATTTTATTTTTAGGTATGCATAATATACAGTCATCTAAAAATCTTTTATAAAAATAAGGTTTAAAATCGAGAGTATCAATAACTTTTGATTCAACATATTCCATAACTAGATTAGCAATAGTTGCTGAAATTGGTGAGCCCATTGCTACACCGTAAATTTGGAAATAAAATTGGTTATCATATTTAAAAAATGTAGATTCTAGACATATTCTTGTAGCTTCAATAAATTCGTTTTCAGGGATGATTGTAAATGTTTTAATTATTTCCCATTTTTCTTTAATAATATTAATGGCCAATTCAATTGGAATGTTTGTATATAAGGAAACAACATCAAATGATACTAGTATGTGATTTTCTGGATTTTTTTTTGTTTTTTATGTTATTATGAAATTTCCATGAGTCGTTAATATGATATTCATTTTATCTACTATGTTTGATAAATATTTTGACATTTCATATGTTGGAGATTCAATTGTACTAACAATGGGTCGTAATGGAATATTTTCCTTGCAATTTTGGTAAGCCATATATGTATGGTGGATGACCGTTGTGGCATATTAATTTATTTTTTAACTTTTTGTCAATATACTTTTTATTAACCCATTTATTTAAAAGATTATTTAGTTTAATTTGTATTTTATTAGTAAGGTCATGTGTTTCTTTTTTATAAGTGGTAGAATCATTAAGTAAATTTATCATTTTTTGGTTATATTTTTTTTTCCATTACAACAGTTTTATTGCTTTTATCGGCTAAAAGTACATATAGTGAAGGGTGTTGTGACAAAAATGATTTAGCTTCTTATATATATTATATATATTATATATATATATATATATATATATAAATAAGATCTTCTTCCAGATTTTCGATTGTTGTTGCTTTTTTGAAAAATATTGCATACGTAATAGTTAAACTTGTATTATTAAAAAAAAGTCAGATATTTTGTTAATATCTATACAATTAATATGCATCTCAAATAAAATATGTAAAAATTTGATTCGCGTTTTATTTTTCGCAGTAATTGCCAAGCGGAAGCGAACCATTTTTACCTATTTAGAAAAATATTATATAAAACTGGAGAACATATTTCAGTCAAAATTTGAAAAATAAAAAAATATTCATGTCGAAACACGACGACAAAAAAAAGAAGCGCTTCATAGATTTCGCACACAGGCGCTGCTGGAGGACGGCGCGGCCCTGCTACGAGAGATATACGTTTTTTGTAAAGAAGCAGACAAGAAATTTTTTTTGTATAAAGAAGGAAAACAGAGGTAACTTAGAAATAAAGCATTAATTTTTTGCAAAAAAATATTTTTTAACACAAAAGTATTTAGAGAAGCATGCTGGTTTCAATGCTGCAAGTAATGCACATTTTCAGAAACACACGTTTGGAGACGTTCTCGACCGTTTGTCCTCTCCTCTCTTCACAACTTATTCATGCATTTCTTTAATTCGTTTTTAATGGTTTTCTCTATTAAGCTTTCAATTTCTAAAATAAGCTTCGTCGTTCATGATGACAATCATGTCTTCATTTTGTTTAAATATTTAGTTTAGTTTTCAAACAGTTTTGACAAGCGCATTGAAAGCTAATACGCGGTGCTCTCTATAGACACCTGCCGCAGGTCTCCACTCCCTCTACTGACCGAATACTACTCATTCCAAAAACGTCCGTTTCCCCTAAACCATCCTATACGTATAATGAAAATGTAAACTATTGACGAAAACAGTCTAAGAAAGTTTTATCAAGCCAAGTTATATTTTATAAAGGAGCGAGTGGTTTCCATGCCGACCTGAAACAGGGGCGTTGAACGAACACACAAAGCAAACATACGTAAATAATAGGTCTTCCTCAAAGTGACCTAATCCCTGTGTTAAGTCTCTATCGTCAAATGGAGCACAAAGAAAGGGCGTGTTTCAGAAAGCTTCCTTCAGGCAGGGGAAATTTAAGTTAGAGAACTAGGTGATTATGTGTATGGTCATTGAGCTATGGGTTAACCTTTAATATTTCCGATATATCAAGTAAATATCTCCTATTAATTGTTTAATTCTTATATTTTTTCTTATGACTGGCATCGTGACTTTCTTTTAATGGTCTTTCCTTTTATCTGATGTAAAATTATACTGAAACAATCATGAAAATTTGCATTTAATTTCATCGTTAAACGTTTGATTTTTGGTATATTACTATCGATTTTTACATATCAAGCTTTAATTTTGATGGAAAATATTTAACCTTTTTTATTTTTTTTGAAATACTTTAAGCAAAACCATATTGCATCTATTGTTTTGGACTAGATTGTGATAATGTTACAATATATTTAAGTATCGGCTCGATATTATTCTCAGAAATATGATTAATATTTGATGTTTTAGTTAGTAGAAACTAGAGATTTTTAGAAAAAATGTCACGACTTCGAAATATATTACTAACGATTCGAATCATAGCTTTTAAAATAAGATGGTTAGTTTAAATTCTATAGAAGATAGATTTATCAATTTTCCTTTAAACAAAGATAATTATAACAAAATAAATAAAAATGTGAATAGTTATAATAAGAATGTCCAATGTGAATAGTTATAATAAGAATATTATACTAAACCTGAAGAGATTTATCATTAAATACCAAATCATTTTTTTCAACTTCTCGACACACGTGTCGCTAAGCATGTTAACATCATCAGGAGATGATTCAATTTGATTCTGAAACTATGTTCTATTTATATGAAAACCCTACCTAACTATGCATGTAAAAATCATGAAACATGAAGTTTACTAAACCTTACATTAATAATTGAAAAAGTTGACTGAACGAAATAAGTCCTTTATCTTGGTTTATGATTTTCATACATTTTTCTATTTGAATGCTTTCCTATGCATCCAAAGCCCTATTATTATTAACACTTTTAATTAGCCTTAAATTACTAATATCTATACTGTGGCCATGTTCGATTGCATGTTGGGCAACACAAGATTTTTCATTTCTCCCATATCTAATGTGGGCAATATGTTTTTTATATCTTGTCAATATGGATCTTTTTGTTTGCCCAATATACTTGCGATCACAGTCTTGACAACTAATTTCACAAATCCCCAACTTTTCATGTTGATCTACTTTATCCTCACGGGTCAGCTAAAGACCCCTAAAAATATAAAAAGTGCCAATCTTAGGGTCGTAATCTTATTAGACACTAGTAGGAGCCTCCGGGCTAACTAAAAAACCTGGCTGAAGAAGTCGAGTCTACTTTATCCTTTGGATTACCCTGAACTTCTCTTAATTTATTATATGGTTTGTATACAACCTTAATGTCCACTTTTTCAAAATTTTGCCTAGCCCTCTTTCTAATTGGGCATCAAATGGTATTACTATGAATTTATTTGTGATCAGAACTTTTTGAAAAGTCGAAGATTCTTTCAATAATTTTACAATGTTCTATTATAACCATTCACTTCAGATACCTCCATTCTTAATTTTAATTCTTTGTTATAATTATCTTTATTGGAAGGAAAATTAATTAATCTATTTACCAAAACATTTAAACTAGCCATCTTATTTTGGAAGCTATGATTCGAATCGTTAGGAATGTATATCGAAGTGGTGGTGTTTTTCCTAAAAATCAACATCTAACCTATGTTTATTCTTTCTACTGACTAAAACATCCAGAAATGGTAAACTATCATTGTTTTTGAGTTTATGCGTGAATATTATATTTTGGGATTTACTATTTAAATTCTTAATAAGTTTTCATTTTTCGAGTCGAAAATGGTAAAAACGTCATCCACACATCTTAACCATACCTTCGGAAAGTAACTGAATTCATCTTTTGCCTCGATTTCAAATTTACTCAAGAATAAGTTGGCTAAGAACGGTGACAGAGGATTGCCCATTGCCGTTCCTTCTTGTTGTTCATAAAACCTGTTATTAAGTTGTAAACAATTTTGCTTCACACTTAATTGCTTCACTGTTAAGGAGATGTACTCAGAAACAATCTTGTTATTATAACCGTTTAACTCAAGTAATTCCCTCAGGTATTTCAAGGTATGTGGAATCGGGACACTTGGAAACAACAATGAAACATCAAAAGAAACCAAAACCTCACCTTCTTGTAGATGTGTCTTTTTGTCTCTTTCTATGAATTTGGTTGAGTTTATCACAGAACGAGTTCAAAGTAAACAGGTTTGTCCATTATTACAATCTTATTTCCCTTACCAGCTATTAAATAAAAATAATCTTTCTCTCGCAGACGCTTGACAATCTTAGAACATTTGCCATTTTTTGACTTTTATTTGAAATATTTTTTGCAATTTTGCTTTTATATGACTCTCTGACGAAAGCTTTAGAAGATTCCGCTAAGTGTTTAATAGTAGTTTTAACACCGGCTACCATATCCTCCAAAGCCCTGCGGCATGCCAGTAAAGCAAAATTGAGGCCTTTATTTAAAAGCTCTAGTTCTGGAATAACTATATTCTTCTGGAATATATAAAAGCTCTGGTTCTGCTCTAGTTTCTTTTTTGGAATATGTTCTTTCGACTGTTCAATTTTGAGTTTTTTAAATTTTTTATTTAACGATGACATTTTTTTTAATAAATTTACTATTTACTGCTGTGAACACATTCCTTTGAAAATTACACCAACATTCATATTCTACATTAGTTAATTTCTTGTAAAGATTGTAGGCCTGAATTTCAAGCATACTCCTTTTACTGTACACATGTTTGATTTCTAATTCAAGACATTTCTGTTTTGAAAAATTAGTTATTTTGTCACATATTGTGAAAGATTTTGAAATATTATCTTTAATAAAATTGGAAAATATTTTATTAGTCTGGCATGACTTAAGGAAGCAAATATCTGCTCCAATAAGCCTAATTTTAGTAGTGTACTTACGATAAAGATTTAGTTCCGCTGACCGTGTAGCCATCATAGATCAATTCTTCTTGGAACCTTTGGTGTAAAACACTAAACTTGAAGAGATTTACCACTAAACACCATATCACTTTTTTTTTAACTTCTCGACTGTCGAGAAGTTAAAAAAAAAGTGATTTGGTGAAGTTTAGTGTTTCACACCAAAGGTTCCAACAGAAGAATTGAAGAATATTATAAATAAATTAATTAGAAAACATAAGTTTAGACAATTATTGAAAAAGTCTTCGATTTTTGAAAAGGATCAGAATAAAAGCATATTCAAGGTAATGCCGTTTGATGCCCAATTAAAACGAGGGCTACACAAGATTTTTAAAGAAATGGACATTAAGGTTGCCTACAAACCATATAAGAAGTTAAGAGAAGTCCTCGGTAATCTAAAGGATAAAGTAGATCAATATGAAAACTCGAGAATTTACGAAATCAATGTCAAGTTTGTGATCGAAGGTATATTGAACAAACCAAAAGATCCATATTAACCAGATATAAAGAACACATTGCCCACATTAGATATGGAAGAAATGAAAAATCTTGTGTTGTCCAACATGTACTAGGACATGACCAGAATATAGATATTCGTAATTTAAGACTTGTGAAAAGTGTAAATAATAATAGAGCTTTGGATGCGTATGAAATGATTAAAATATAAAAATGTAGGAAAACCATGAACAGGGATAAAAGAGCTATTCCGTTCAATCAAGTTTTTCAATTATTAATCGCTTTAATATTAACGCTCAGTTAACTTCATGGTTCATGGTTTTTACACGCTTCATTAGGAACGGTTGTCATATAAATAGAACATAGTTTTAAAAATATAATTTTAAATCGTATCCTAAAAAATCCTAACTCGGTTAAATGAAATCCACCCCAGAATACTGTTCACTCTGGAAGTCGAACAGAATAGAAAACTGCCGTTTTTAGATCTTATCACAAGGAAACTTTCTGGGACACTCGAATACACAGTGTATAGGAAACCAACTCACACCCATCGATACCTTAACTCTAAATCCCATCATCATCCTGCTCAAATCCAAGGAGTAGCGAACACTTTGATTTCCAGATCCTTCTTACTGACACTACCAGATACATGAAGCGAGGAACTACCAAAAATTTCCACAGCCCTTACTACTAAGCCCCAGACTACTAAGGAAACACAAGATCAGAACAGCCTACAAGCCACACAAAACTGTTGCAAACATTCTAAAAAACCCCAAGGACAAAGTTAGACTGGAAAATCATGGGGTGTATAGTATATCTTGTTCCGACTGCAACAGAGCATACATAGGACAAACAAACAGACGAATATCGGCCAGAATACAAGAACATAAAAACGACTTATAAAACAAACAAACCCCTTCCGCTCTGTTCCTGCACCATCTACATATAGGACATAAAATCAATTTAGAAGGATCCAAAGAAATAGCGAATATTGAAAACTATAAGGTCCGAACAATCAGAGAAGCCCTTGAAATAGAAGAAAGAGGTGCGCTGAATACGCGAAACGACTCTCGTAACATTCCAAAAGTATGGAAATCTATTCTGAAAAAAGAAAAAACGTGGCAACGAGGCCGCGAGGTAGAAAAATCAATAAACGGACGCCCGACAGCGTTGCCGAGCGCCGCAAATGCTGCCGAACTACCCCGATATAATCTGCGCAGTCGCTTTTGCGGCCGGCCGGCTATAAAAGCGAACACAACGATCAGTGCACGTCAGTTGGACTCTTCAGTCGAAGTGGATAACACTTGAAAATGCCAAGTGCGATTCGTTCGTTGGCGAAATGTCGTGATAAATGCTGAAGGAACGGTGCATCAACGCCCTCCCGCACGAGCCGCCGCTGTGATAAACGTTTAGGTCTTAATTCAATATTGGATATTTCTTGTGATGAATGTTGTGTTATGACTAAAGTTCAGACTGACAAACTGCATATTACTAACAATAAGGTTAACCATTTAGATATTGGCGCGTAAAGCATGACGACACACAGTGTTTTCAACCTCTGATTTCTATTCCTCCTAATCTCTCTACTACGCTTTTATTGTTTTAACAAAATTTCAATCAATCGATAAAAAAAACTCATGTTTATTCAAATAGTTGTAATTTTTCGTTTTACAGCATATAGGTTTTTGAAACAAATTCGTAAGGAAAGTTCTCAAGATATACACGAAACTATGCCATTTTTTTATACATTTCTGACTTATTGCATGTTAATTAGGTACACTTTAATTAATAATATATCGCTTCAGAATCGGTCAAAATATTTGATTTTTATGAAATAAAGGATACTTATCTCAATATCATTTCAATTTCATCAAATTCGTAATAAAAATTAATTTAAAAGTGAACAACCTTAACTAACTTAACTTATTTATTGGATGTAAGGAAGGTATACCATCATTTACAATTGGTCTGGAACCACTTTTTTTTTACAATAGCAATACTTTTTTGCTATTGTCAACGAAAGGGGGGGGGGGTCCTTTGAGGTGGGCTCTCTAACTCTCTTTATATTTCCATCGAAACTAAATCCGTTAAAAGTACTTTTTAACAGCTCGAAGTTCAAATTTATCAATTTTTTAGAAGGTGTCCTTTGAGGTGGGCTCTCTAACTCTCTTTATATTTCCATCGAAACTAAATCCGTTAAAAGTACTTTTTAACATCTCGAAGTTCAAATTTATCCATTTTTTAGAAGGTGTCCTTTGAGGTGGGCTCTCTACCTCTCTTTATATTTCCATCGAAACTAAATCCGTTAAAAGTACTTTTTAACAGCCCGAAGTTCAAATTTATCCATTTTTTAGAAAATATTAACACCTGTTTGCTTTACTCGATCGACACAAACATTCAACTAAACACATTTACCTGAAACTTCACAATATGCCATCGACGATCATATGTAAAAAGCATCACAATCATTTGCTTATACTTGCGTCATCTACGTGTCAGATCAACAACATATCAAACGACATCCGTATCTGACTCATATTGTGTGTTCATTTATTACATCTGCTCTAGGTATGCTTGAAACCAATCGAAACTATAAATATGTTTATCTTTACAGAATGCAGGGTATCATATGAGGTTAAGTAAATTATATTTCATACAGTTACCGCGGAATAAGTTTAAAGCTCATATTATTAAAAACTTAACATATTTGTCCAAATATTCTCAGAAATCTGACAACATTTTAATACAATCACTCTAATTAAAGTATATCGGAAAACAAATTAGCTACTAAAATAATTTACAAGAAAAATCATTCCCAATATCGGCAAATAAACAACCAATACGAAGTCAAAAGACGAAAATAGTCAACAACAAAGAACGAAGATAAACTGCGACATAATTTATGAAAGGCCTTAGAAAATTCACTCTTCGCTAATCACTTGAAATAATATGTTATGTAGGAACGAATGGTTTCCATGCCGACGGGAATCATGGGCGTTGAAGGATGCACAAACGCAAACATACATAAATAATAGAACGTCTTAAAATTGAATTATCCGCTTTTTAAGTCTCTATTGGTAAAGGGCTTATAAAGAAAAAGTGTGTTGCAGAAAGCCTCCTTCAGATACGAGTAATCTAGGTTGAGGAGCTCGAAGCATTTTCCTATGATTATAGTTGCGATTTAGCCTCTAGTATATGTGGTATACCAAATAAATGGTATTAAATTGTTGTGAATAGTTTTACCTAAAGCAATTTTTATTTGATTTCCATTTGCTAATGGAGACTCAACACACGAATTAAATCGCTTTGGGGATATTCTACAAAAGTTTAATTTAGAGTATGGTAGCTTAAGTCGTACCACATAAGGAAATAGTACTGTAAAGTTTAGTACAATTTAAATGAAACAAAATTTTCTGCATCTACGAAATCTTAATTTCTTTGATTTTTAATGAACATTCATAGAAACCCAAAAATCTTTTATCAAAACAAGTGTTTTAACGTTTTTCAAAAAAGTACCTTCGTAAGTCGTAGTTAGAATAAGATCACTGAAGTATTCATAAATCATAAATTTCAGACATCATAAATTTTATAGAAAAATACTTAATAACAAAAGATAATATTAAAAAATTAAAACTACAAACTACTCAGTCTAAGATCAACTTACAATCAGTATTTTTTGGAATCATCACAGTCTCAAAGTCGAACTTAACTACCGAGTAAATTACACTTAGAAAACCAAAATTATATTATTTCTTAAAAAACAAAATTACACATACAAAACTTATTGAAATTGAACACATTGAACACACATTGAACACATGAACACAGATATGACAAGCGTCAGCACATAGGTCATGTATCAAACCTTTACTTTTCATACATTGGATCATGTTTTCTTCGCGATTTTCTTTACATAGTTGGCATAACAGTGACTCTTTGTCTTTGGTTTTTTTTAGTCTACTTACATGTTTCATCTGTCTTCTTTTTTTATATAGTTTTCTTTATTCCTTTTTCTAGGCCTTTTACTTCGTTTTTGTAGGGACTTGAAGTTAGTTGCATTGTTGGTTTAGTACCTTTTTTAATTTTTGTAATAACTATTGATATGAAAGCGATAGCAGATAAAGTATTCAAATAAGACTTTATTATTTAATTAGTGTTAGAGATTTTATCAACTGCTGCTGTATTATTACCATGTGCAATATCTTGTGATATTGTTGAAGGTTCAAGTTGAATGGTGGGTGGTGGTGTTGCATCTCTAGGTACTAAGGGTGGTGTTGTTACTTTTGGTGGCGTTGCAACTATTAGTGGCAATGGAATAATTGGTGGCGATACTACGATTGGTGGCGATGCAACAATTGTTAAAATTACGACTATGGGTGGCGATGTATCTCTAGCGAGTGACAATGTGATGCTTGATAGTGTTTTTTCCAGTTATATATCAGCAAGTTCTTGATTTGATGAATAAGAGATTTGTGCAGAAGCTGCAACATCCTCTTTTTAAATGAAGTTTCTGTCACAGGGTCACAAATCTGTCGCTTTAAAACCATTTAGCGCTATATCCATACGAACCGATCTAAGGTACGATTTACCAAGCAGCTTTGAAACGTTAACCTGTCTTATAACGCTACCAGGATTTGAGGGTAGCCACGAAGATGTCGCTTTATTGTAACTGTTTTTCAACGATTTAAAGAATGATCAGTGCAACGGTTGTAGGCGATGTGTTGCATGAGCAGGAAAATATAGCATTATTATATCATAATCGCAAGCCATGTAAATTGCTTCTAAATTTTTGGTATGTGTGCTATGACCATCCAGTAAAAGTAAAATTTGTTTTTAGTCACTTTTTTGAAATCTTGTGGACTTAACGAAATGTTGCAACCATTCAGCAATAAGTTCTGAAGTTATTTATCCATTTTTCGAGCACCTAAATGCTGTGTAATTATTCTAAATATCAACATAGGTGGTATGAATTAAACTGCTGCATTCATCACACATATGCCTGTGGTTGTTAGACCCTTTTCTCCGCTTGTGATTGCACTCACTTGGTGTTCGCCCTTTTGAGCAATAACTTTAAAAGGTTTGTGAATAGTGGATAATGCAGTTTCATCCTATTATATATTTGATCGGCAGTAAACTTGTATTTATCCAGTATTTCTTCATATTTATTCAAAAAATCATTCATTAAAACGCTCTTTATTGAACCCTTTACTTCTAGCCACCGATGTTGGTTCTGGAACACGCAGGACAAAGTAAGATGGTTTTTCATAAACCTGTAATACCACTTTTTGCCGGCTATTTTCTTTTTCTTATTAAAGCGATGAGGTAATTACAATTTTACAGCAAGCTCAAAGTCAAGCTTTCGAAATTCAGTAGTAGTTAATCCAAAGAAACTGTATTAATTCCTCTTCCATGCTTGTTGACATATCGTTTGGTCTACCACATTTTGTTGTTTTATTCAAACCCTTCAAATGTCGTCGCAGTGTAGGCTTCGGTATATTATATCTTCTACATGCTTCATTAGATCCAATTTTACTATTCCGATATTTCATTATGATTGCATCCAAATCTTTCTGCTTCTAAGTATTGTACTTTCTCTTCGCCATATTCATCCGTTTATAAAAAAAAATTAATTATTAATTAATTATTAATTAAAATAAATTATTAATTAAAAAAAAATACAGGTGCGACTTAAGCGACAAGATCTTCAAAGTTTCAAACCAAAACCACTGATATAACCTAAAACAATTCTACCGTTTGAGTGCGCCTAAATGATTGCCAGAGAACGATAAAAATAGACGTAAACCTAAAAATAACTTGAGGATTATAATCCTTCTTTAAAAAGCTTACAAATGAGCCAAAAAATGTAATGAAAACTGTGAAAAAAAATTATTTTATAATTATTTTTGCCTCACGAACCCGGTCATCCACCCACTTGTTTTCGTTTACTCGTACGACAAAATAGTTCAAGCTTGGGGCACTAGGCTAGTACGACTTAGACCGTGGTACGGTACGACTTAAGCAACCTTACCCTATTTCCTAAACCCACGTGACATATAAATGTGGACAACCAACACGACAAGTTGGTAATGATTAATACGAAATCACTAATTTTCTTAAACTACAAAACAATGAACAAAACAATTTCAAAACAATGAACATACATACGTTCATTGATTTTATTCAGTTTTTAAAAGTCACCGTTTTCTTTGAATTATATACACAGCTTAGCACTAGTAACGAAAATAAACATCACATTTGACCAGTCCTACATTATTTTGAACCAAAGTAAAAAAAAATTTAAAACAACTCCATGTAATGGAATGAAAAAATAAGAAGAATCCCATGTCGTAGATTTTTTATGGAAAATATTGTTGATGAAATGCAAACAACGAAAATTATTTTTTTTACGTTCAAATGTATTCAAGGGGTGCTTTTAAAATATTTGTTGTTACTCAAGCCTAGAAACTAATAAAAACCAAACTAATAAATTGAAAACACACGGTAAACAAATCGCGATGACAGATCTAAGGGAAATTTTAGTAATATTTTTGGTGACAAATGATACTATTTTTAAATCAACATAAAAAAATTAAAGTTCCTAAGTTTAAATAAATCATTAGTTATATGATTAAATGAAGGCTTTGTATTATTTGCGTATGTTTGCTTTTGTGTAATTGTTCAAAGCCCCTATTTCAAACCAGCATGGACATCACTCCACTGTATAAAACATAATTTCATCTGATAGAACATTGTGACGTCTTTTATAAGTTATTTCAAAGAGTATCGCTTCTTTCTCTGTTGTCTATTTTTATTTTGTATTTTTTTAAGTACTTACTCATGATTCAATGATTTTTCATGTAGATTATATTTGTTTTTTGAAGTGAATACTTCTTTAGCCGTGTTGAGTGATTTTTGGTAGGAGTAAAACTTATGAGTACGCGTCACCGACGTGCTAGTGACGTGACGCATATATACACTAATACATTTTATATACTCGACTGTATTATGTGCATGTTGGACTCTTTTTGGATGGATAAAATTTTGTGAGTTCGCTTCACTGGTATGCTGTAGTAAGTGTATACTGTGTATACTTTGTAATTTGTGTATACTGTGCATTGGTTAATTTGTGTTTTAGATAATCATTATTTTAATTGTTTAATTGTAGGATCACTGTGCAGTACAAGAGTGAGTACTTAATATGCTAATATTTTTATGTAGAAAAATGAATAACAAAAAAAAAATATTTTCGAATATTTCCAATATTGGTATTGGAATTTAATTATATAATGATTATATAATTAAATACCATAATTAATTTAAAAATTAAAAAAATACAGTTATTCCAAAGTTTCAAGTTGTCATATCTGTCGGCAGTACCCATGACTGCCTACCTTTTTTTTAATTAATGGAGGTTTTCACCCGATATTCTGCAGTTTCTTTTCCGACATATTTCTGAAAATATTTGGTAGAAGATCTGTAAGTAATAATACGATAAAGAATGAAGCATTACCATTACTTTTCTATTACTGAATTTTAGTTTCAAATTACGTCTTGATATTTCTATGAATTATGAATTATTATGGATGTCCAAATTATAGAAAAGTTTTCAATGCAATTAATCAATATAAAATGCTAAAAGCTCTAGTAAAAAACAGAACAAGTCACTGTTACATCAATATAAATTGCTTCATAAAAACTTTGAAGTTGAAGAAAGGCTCTGGATGTGTGTACATCGAGAAATATGTCATCTTTTCGATATACTCTTCTGTAATTGATCAATGTAGTAAAATTATCAATAAGGCATTTAGTAGAGATAATTTCCATGTTAATAAATTTTGTACACTAAAAATTAACGAAGTTACACTTAATTGAAAAACATGTGTTCTTTTTGCGCTTATTATTCTATGTATACAAGAAACAATAGTACATTATGATATATTCTGTCAAAAAAAGTACCGGAAATTGGTCAATAAAACACAAAATGTTTATTATTTATCCAAATTTATTGTATCGCCTTTAAAGTAGGCCACTTCCGAAATAATACACTTATGCCAACGTAAATACACTTATGCCAACGGAGCCATATCAGGTGAACACGGTGGTTATTCGATAGGGTTTGTTGAGTTTTTGACCAAATATTCATTCACAATGACAGCCTTGTGAGATGGTGCGTTGTCGTGATGCAATATTCTTTATTTACCGTCTCATCTTCTGGCAAGAATTCCGAGTGCACAACACCGCGATATTAAAAGAAAACAGTCAACACCTTAACTTTTGATTGACTTTGACGTGGTTTTATCGGTTTCGGCTCAGTTGAAAGGCGCCATTCTGAAGCTTGTTGACTGGTTTACATGTCAAACTCGTATACCCATGTCTCACCATACAATGCGTTTTATGAATGTGGGGTCGGAATTGACTCGTTCTAGCATGTCTTCGGCGACCTTTACGCGATTGAGTTTCTAAAGAAAATTCAGGTCTTTCGGCACTAGTCGAGCGGCAGCGCATTTCATGCCCGAACAATCGCTTAAAATAGTGCGAATTGATTCGTGAGACACAGAAATATCAGAGGCTATTTCTCTCAAATCTAAATGAAGATTAGAAGATTATTTCCTTTACTTTAGCAATGTTAACTTCAGTTGAAGATGTTGATGGCCGACCAGAGCGAGGAAAATCTTCCACCACATCTCGCCATTTTTGATAAAGTCGATCCACCGTAAGCCTTCTGCCATTTTATCAGCGACTCGCCACACGAAATTCCATTTGCAATGCAAAATTTCTTCTTCAAAAAAAGACAAATTCTTTGTTTGATGTTTTTATCCATTGTAAAAATCGTAAAACATACATGAAATGAACTGACAAAATCGAGCACTGTAAACAAACTAAATGACACATGACGTTCAAACTCCGCGTCAGTATAGAAGACAGTTGTGCCAACTTAGCGATAAAAATAATTTTGATAATCCCTTTAAGCGGGCGTTTCAAATGATCAATTCCTGATACTTTTTGACAGAATGATTAGATATATATATATATAGTTTTTTTCTTTGGGAAATTGGTTGTTATCGGGCTGACGGTCTGCAGTAAAACAAGTGTTTAATCGTCTCAATATTTCATCATTGTTTTGATGACTTCATCAGGAGACTCTAAAATTATTTTTTTCTTTTTATTATTTAATAAACAATGAAATAGTATAGAACACCAACATGTTAAAATACAAATTCACACAACAATAAACATACAAACTTACAATTAATGATTATAGTTTAAAACATGTGTATCTAAATAACGTTCTTGAACGATACGGGCCCAACCAGGAATTAACAATCTTTTTTAAAACACTAAGGTATTTCAACATACAACCATCGAGGTTGAAAAGACTGGAGCACTTTCAACACGAACATCCATTGTTTGGTGTTATTTGAGAATATGGAATAATAATAAAAAGAAAAAAATAATTTTAGAGTCTCCTGATGAAGTCATCAAAACAATGACGAAATATTGAGACGATTAAACACTTGTTTTACTGCAGACCGCCAGCCCGATAACAACCAATTTCCCAAAGAAAAAAACTATAAATTGCACGGTCGAGAAACATATCAAATTATTACTTACGAAAATGGGCTTCTATCGAGAAATATCCACAAAATATGGTCATCACACCACATTATTACTCAAGCAATGGACCAACACCAATAGGAAACTAGCGAACCACAACAACAGAAGAATATTTTTACTGAGATGCCGCAAACAGCAAATTGTTCCGAAGCACATTCAGTGTCAACTTAGTAAAATTGAAGCATCTTTAACTTTAAATATTACTCCACAATTGGATAAGGAAATACAGAATTTCTTTGATAGAGTTAAACAAAGAATCTTGTCCCTTGAGATAAAAACAACCTGTATGATTATCAAGAAACTCTTAAAGTACTTGGACTCCATCAGGAAGAAGGTGAAAAACATCACTCCCGTACAAATCTTACACGAATTCCAGACTAGAGCCACTGACAGTTATAATAGTAAGTTTACAAAGATTAAAATTATTAATATTAAAAAGTTTGAGAAACTAAAAAAGACTGACAATAAAGTAGTGTATTTTTTGGACAATTCTAAATGGTTCAAAAATTTGACAGACACAGTTATTCCAGACGACATTGTTGACTTCCTATCTCTTGGACCTAAATTTGGTTTGTCCGTCACCAACAACAATTTCAAAATAAATGATTACTTGGCAGACTTAGAGAACATAATTGACATTATCCCACAACAAAACAAAGACATTGTCAGAGCAAGAATCGCTAATATAACTTCCAATTACGTAAACAATTCAAAAAGGGACAAAATGGACCAGTTACACACAGTATATAACAAAAGCAAACGTTTTCTCAAGTTACATCCCGAAATTGTCATATTACAATCAGACAAAGGAGGCACTACCGTTGCGATGACACGAGAACAATATATAAATAAAGGTATCTCTCTGCTTGAAGACAAACACACATATATAGAATTGAGAAGGGATCCAACCACAAGCACACAAATGCATTACAATAAGTTGATAAACAAATTAAAAACAAAAAGAGAGATCAATGAACAGGAAGAGAAACATTTAAAAATCTACAACTCGACTTTGCCTAGACTATACCTTTTACCGAAAATACATAAACCGGGAGTGCCAATGCGTCCCATTGTCAGTTCAAAGAATTCCACAACCTATGAACTATCAAAAATGTTATCCACCACATTACAACTCGCATTTGATGACAAAAATAACTACAATGTAAAAGACACTTTCACATTTGTTGAAAACATGCAGAATATGACACTTCCTGCCGAACACTCTCTCATATCCCTGGACGTTGTTTCCTTGTTCACGAACATTCCGCAAGATCTCATAATACAGATATTGAAAGACAACTGGAGAGAAATAAAAAGACATACGTCCTTGTCATATGAAGGGTTTTTTGAAAGTTTAAACTTCATTTTAAACGGTACGTATTTTATATTTAACAAAAAATTTTACCAACAAAAGAAAGGTACGCCAATGGGCTCTCCAATCAGTCCAATATTGGCAACTATTACAATGGATCACGTGTTTCAACAAGCAATTGGAAAGTTATCATTTCATTTTCCATTCATTTACAAATATGTCGACGATGTAATTTGTGCAGTCCCCAATGAACATATAGAAACAACGTTGAACACGTTCAACAAGATACATAAAGACATTCAGTTCACATTAGAAAAAGAGATGGACAATTCGGTACCTTTTCTGGACACCAAGGTAATAAGATTACATAACAACAAGATAATCTTGGATTGGTACCAGAAACCCACTGCGGCAGGTAGATTCATCAACTACCATTCAAATCACTCCAGAAGCCAAAAATATAACACAAATTGTCCTAATGAAAAACAGGATCACACGGATCAGCCATAGCACTCTGTTACAAAAAAATTTAAAAATTCTATACGAATTGTTCTGAACAATGGTTACCCGAAAAATATATTGAAACGATTGATATACAGCACACAATTCTATGATGGCCCTTTAGAAGACAACGGGCCAGAATTAGATTACAAAAAAATCCCAAAAGTGAATGGTCTATCCCAAGGGGTGACAAAAGTATTCAAGGACTTTCCTCACATAAAAATCAGTCAATACAATCAACTAACGATCGCTAATCTGTTCACCAAAATCAAAGATACCATTCCAATCGGTCTACAATCAAATGTAATTTATAAACTGACCTGCAAAATATTGTGAACAGTCTTATATAGGACAGACCAGTCAGTGGCTTAAACAGAGAATGACATTGCACAAGAGTGCCTGCCGTAATCACAACAACAGATGTGCTGTGGTTGACCATTTCCTGAGTACTGGACATAATATGGATTTCGACAATGTAAAAGTCATACAACAGATGAATAACTACAAAAAAAGACAGTTTTTAGAGATGTGTCATATAAGACAAAATAAGACCACGATGAATTTTAAATCAGATACGAGTGGTCTTAGCAGTATTTACTGCCATATTCTCAAATAACACCAAACAATGGATGTTTCGTGTTGAAAGTGCTCCAGTCTTTTCAACCTCGATGGTTGTAGGTTGAAATACCTTAGTGTTTTAAAAAAGATTGTTAATTCCTGGTTGGGCCCGTATCGTTCAAGAACGTTATTTAGATACACATGTTTTAAACTATAGTCATTAATTGTAAGTTTGTATGTTTATTGTTGTGTGAATTTGTATTTTAACATGTTGGTGTTCTATACTATTTCATTGTTTATTAAATAATAAAAAGAAAAAAATAATTTTAGAGTCTCCTGATGAAGTCATCAAAACAATGACGAAATATTGAGACGATTAAACACTTGTTTTACTGCAGACCGCCAGCCCGATAACAAACAATTTCCCAAAGAAAAAAACTATATATATATATATATATATATATATATATATATATATATATATATATATATATATATATATATATATATATATATATAGATATATATATATATATATATATATATATATATATATATATATATATATATATATAGATATATATATATAGATATATATATATATATTATATATATATATATATATATATATATATAATATATATATATATATATATATATAAATATATATATATATATATATATATATATATATATAATATATATATATATATATATATATATATAATATATATATATATATATATATATATATTATATATATATATATATATATATATATATAT